>CM070043.1:10053212-10069940 GCA_036250615.1 Ptychadena robeensis
ATAGTTGGTTTTATACCCCAGAAGGACATTTTGTACACAACAATAAGTCTTTTCTGACCTACATCTGCTTCCTTCCGAAGACAACACATTCTGCGACTTAGACATTCACAAGCGGACCCTCATTAACGTACATTTAAGTGTGTGCCTCCATTTCTGGGTTTTCTGGTACTCTAATGTTCATGAGTGTAGTTAGTGGCATGGATGATCAATTTTTTGTTATTCAGCCATTTACTGGATCTAAAACCACGGCATCCTCCATTGCACTATAGTTTTTATTTCCTTGCTAAATAAAAATGAGGACAATCCAGGTTAAAGTAGTCTTGTGGTTGCATCTAATTTACATATGCCAAAATCTTCCATCTAAAAGTTGGAATACTGGGTCAATTCTTGCATAGGTTTTTGTACAACAGAGCGGCTGCGTGTTGGTCATGGCGACTATTTACAAAAATCTATACAAAATTGGCCCGTGTATGGCGTAGACTAGGGAAGATCAAGCATCCCGCTGAAACACAGGTAACCAACATGTGTAAACCTTTATCGATTGATCTATCCTTTAACGGGGAACTGAGGGTCCTATCTCGAATTACTCTCATAGAGATGGTCGAATTTTTTTTCAAAATTCGACGTTTCGACTTATTGCAAAGCCCCTGAAACATCAGTATCATCACCAAAATCTGCTGGAGATGTAGAGAAGGGTTGGGGGGTATATTGTTTTCCCAAAAAGAAAGAGTCTCTAAACAAAAGTCTTTTCACCAAATATTAAGTTCAAAGTCAGTAAAATTTCGGAAAGGAAATAGAATTTCGACTTTAACTTTGAACTAATTTATGCAAAAAACGGCGACTGTGCTAGAGTGCATTACTTGTTTCTTTCAAAGGTCCCAACCTTCTATACTTCGCCAGAATTTGGTGATGTACCATGTCAGGGACTTGCAATCAGCTTCACAAAGTAGCAAGTCGAAAAATTCAACCATATCTATACTATTAAGACTCGAGCCGTGTATTCCAGGCTTAACCAATTGCGGCCATACTCCAGTGTAGATTTTATATGGAAACAAAGTAAAAGAGATAAGAGATTGCACTGCAAGTATTGGACCAGACATAGACTAATGGCTACTGCTCAAGACGGACAACTGACTTTGACCATGGCCCTCTCAGTGGAACAATCAAATGCTATTTCGTACAAATGAAAAAGGGTTATGCCATTATAGCATTGTGGACACCCTTACCAGGAGAACTCGGGTCCTGTACCACAATAAATGGGACTTTTTCCGCCACTGTGTATTTACATAGAAGTTTAGTTTTTTTTACATAGGGTGTAAATTGTGTTACATTGAAAATAAAGAGTCATTAAGACATACAGTTTGTACATGAGTCCTCACGTGCGTGAACCCCTTTAGGTGGTCTTGATGCATGTCAAGGTCTTCTTTAACCCCTTTACAGGAGGACATAAATTGTTGTCTGTAGGTATGGGAGTCGAAAAGAAAGTTCATTATCAGAAAGATGTTATATACATAGTATACATTGCTTCAGTGTTTTTATAACAGGTTCTATACAAATAGGGACAGTATACTATACGATCGTGAACTGAACATTAGATGAGGTGCAATTTTAATCACCAATACATGTGTATACTCTGGTGTGGGTCCGTGAGGACCAGGTTTGCATTTACCTGTGTGTATTGGACGTTCGGTTTGGTACGGGTAGCCCCGATGTGAGAGAGGTGGAGGGGGTGATCAGCAAAGCCCTGCCGGAGGACCGGGAAGCCCGAACCCTGAGCCACACGGAGTGCTGCACTTTGTAATCCACTGATTGGTGTTCAGGGTTAAATCTGTAGGTGGAGTTCTAAAGGATGTAAAAAACATACAAAGGAATATACAATGTAGTATCAGGGATATAATCTACTTAAGCGAAATCCTAAATAGAACACCCTATCCCCAGATGCAGAAAACGCTTGCATGTATCAATAAAAAGAGGAGGAGGAAGAAGAGAAAGTAGGAGAAGGAAACAAGTTACACAAAAAGTATTGTGGTTTGTGAAGATTTGTAAGAGGTGCGCATTGTGGTCTAAGCAGTGCCTATCTGTTGGTGACTCCTAGTGCATATCAACTGTTATAAAAGAGTGCCTGTGTGGCTAGTTATGACTATATAAACAAAGTACCATGTTATAATTTTCTAAGAATGGTCTTATGTTCTTATGTGTGATATGTATATGGGTGTGTGTGTGTTGAATTGTGTATGTAATGAAAACCTATTATAGTGTGGTTGTCATGGATGTTTGTTAGACTGTGTGTGTAGCTTGTCATGTCGTCAGTATATGAGTTGGGGTGCAATATGTATCAGTGAGTAGAGTGTAAGTTGTCATATACTAAATCAGTTGTTGAGGATTGTACAGTGGAGGAAATAAGTATTTGATTCCCCTCATGATTTGTAAGTTGTCCAAGGACAAAGAAATGAAAAGTTCTCAAACAGTATCCTTTCAATGGTTAGGTTGGTGTTAGGTACAGTGGCAGCTGCACATCAAAAGGAAAATCGAAAACATAACAAAAAAAAGACTTAACACTGGTGGAAAAACCCTTGTTTGCAAGCACAGAGGTCAAAGTTTCTGTAATTGAGTGACCAAGTTTTGCGCCCATTAGGAGGAATGTTGGTCCACTCTTGCAGATCATCTCTAAATCCTAAGGTTCGAGGCTGCTCTTGTGCAACTATGAGCTTGAGCTCCCTCATAGGTTTTCTATTGGGATAAGGTCCGGAGATGACTAGGCCACTCAGACCTTAAACCTCCTGGCGGTTCACTGAGGTGCAGATTTCTGTACCAAAAGTGATCAGTGTTTGTCCCTTCGCCCCCATCGGCGTCACCGGTGACGCAGATAGGGCGGAAGGAGGAAGAAAGCTCTGTGTGCCTGAAGCTTTGTTTTTCTAGGAAAGGCGTGCAGGCACACAGAGAGCCAGCGGTTTGGTTGACGCCTGATTTTCAGGCACGGGCGCAGTTTGATTTATGATCAGACTGCGCAGAGTACTTGCTCCAGGTGGGCGCGTTCCTTTTGCAATGATCACCAATCGCTTACACCGAATGGCGGCATTGGTGATCATTCGCAAAATCGGCTTTAGAGGACAGAAAAAAAAATTTTTTTTTTTTTGAAGGTACACTTGTTTCTTTTGATTTGGTGATTGGGATAAAACATTTATAAAATATTTATCAAATCCAATCAAAATAAAACAAATGGTAAAAAATGAAAAAAAAAATCTAAGAAAAAAAAAAGTTTCGTACTTTAAAATCTCCCGCCCGGCGGATGACGTTCATCGCAGAGAGGAGCCGTTCACGTAGATAGCCGGAGACCTTATTCCGGAAAGGCTCGTGGTGCAGATGGACACAGATCCACTATCAGGAACGCTCAGCGCGAGGTTTTGATAGCGGGATCCACTTTGAGCTGGATTAAAGGAAAGCATTTCTATAATCCAGCTCAAAAGTAAAAAAAAAAGATTTAAAAAAAACGGACCGGGCACCGGGTCCGCCTCCCGTGACATCCACGTCACTCCGGGGACCCGGGAAGAAGGAGGGAGGGGAAGAGACGGGGAGGGATAAGATGAAGGATGGCGGAGGGAGAAGATCCGGGTCGGAGGAGCAGGTGAGCTCCCCGAGTGGCCGAACCAGTTTTAATTCCATTGCGGTTTGGAACTGGTTTCCAATGGTTTCTTGGTTGACTGTGGGTCCCTGCTAATTTGAGTGCATTAATAAAACTCCTCCCGGGTAGTTCTAGGATGCTTTTTCAACCCTTTCCAGAACCATTACCCCACGAGGTGAGACGATTGATGGTCTTCTGTGCTCCTTCCATTTTCGAAAACATCGCACCAAAAAGTTGTCACTCTCTCCAGTTCTTGACTAATGATTTTGTAGCTCATTCCAGCCTTCGTGCAGGTCTACAATTTGTCTCGGACATCCTTGGACAGCTCTTTGGGTCTTCCTTGGAGAGTTTGGAGTCTGCTTGATTGATTGATTCTGTGGACAGGTGTCTTTTATACAGTGTCTAACCACCCTGTGGGAGCCAGAACTCTTAATGGTTGGTATGGGTTCAAATACTTATTTCAGTCAATGAAATGCAAATCAGTTGCTTTCTTTTATTTAAAGTTATTTTTTCGATTTTCCTTTTGATGTGCTATCTGCCACTGTTACAATAAACCTACCATTGAAATGATACTGTTCTGAGACTTTTCATTTCTTTGTCATTGGACAAACTTACAAAATCAGTGAGAGGTCAAATAATTATTTCCTCCACTGTATATGTGTTCCTTGCCCTAAACTGTCTCCAGCTTTAAAGTGTGGTGTGTGTGTATACACAACAGTTGGCCAGATCAAGAACAGTCTCCAAGAGATAGGTGTATATGTGTCAAAGTCAACAACTTTACCAGAATGAACACAGAGGGTTTATCACAAGATGTGAACCATTGGTGAGCATCAAAAACAGGAAGGCCAGATTAGAGTTTGCCAAATGACATCTAAAAAAGCCTTCACATTTCTGGAACCACATCCTATGTACAGATGAGACCAGGATAAACTTGTACCAGAGTAATGGGAAGAGAAGAGTATGGAGAAGGAAAGGAACTGCTCATGATCCTAAGCATAGCACCTCATCAGTGAAGCATGGTGGTATTAGGGCTTGTTTCCACTTGAAGCGGAAGCCCGCGGTTGTGCACGGCGCGGCTACATCTGCGCCCATTCTATTCAATGGGCTAGTCCCCTGTCCGCGGAATCGCACGGACGGCCGCCTAAAAACTCGGTCGACCGAGTTTTTAGGCGGCGGTCCGTGCGATTCCGCGGCCGCCAAGCACTGACCGCGGCCATAGGGGTGAATGGCCGCCGCTAAAAACCGCATGAGATGCGGTTCTTAGTGGCGGCGGTTCTTAGCGGCGGCAACCGCGCCGCCGGCTTCCACACAAGTGGAAACTAAGCCTTAGTGTCATGGTGTGGGCAAGTATGGTCGAATATTCTTTCAAAGTTTTTTTTGAGTAAATTGCAAAGCCCCTGGACACGGTATCATTACCAAACTTGCTGGAGATGTAGATAAGGGGTATAATACAAAAAAAGGAGTTTTTAAATTAAGTTCAAAGTCAAGTAAAAATTTTGACTTTGAACTTAATTGACTGGTTTACTTGGTATTTTGTTGGATTTGTATCCAATGGTACTTTGGCGCATGTGCACAGGTCTTTGGAAAGGTATTGATTTGGTTTTGAATTAATCACATTATGTGCTGGTAAAAAGTAATCATTTTAAAAAGGATACACTTACAAACTGTGAATGCCAAATTTAACTATCATTTATCCCCCGTCTCCCCTGTTTCCCATTCATTCATTGCATAATTTTCAATCATGAAGGATCAGCATGACTTTTGGACATTACCACACCTTCCTACCTTCCCATCGGTCTCTCAGGTGCAGCCACCTGCACAGATCGACCAGTCATCTCCCGCATGTCAGATCGCACAGTGATCCGACATGTTAGTAGATTCCCGTCCAATCCTAGGACTTTGGACTGGTCCGGCACACAAAGGGTGCTGGACGATCCTCTAAACCCTAGTTGCCCAACCTGTGGCCCTCCTCAGTCTTCCACTTGCGGCCCTCGAAACCTAACTGTTCATGCATAGAGCATAGGAACTCATATTGCATCACTTAACCTCTGAATCAAAATGTGCATCACCACACTACAGTGTTACCCAATGCTTGAAGTAGAATTTTTTGTTATTTAAAAATAATGTCTTCTAGCTCTGCCTGCTGTCTTTTTCAACATAAAAACATGCTTATGCATGTCAGTATAGATTGAAAATGTTATGTGCGGCCCTTTAGTGAATTAGAGGGCCGCACTTGTGGCTCTCCATATCAACTCAGTTGCCCACCACTGCTCTAAACGGCCGGCTGCAGCATGATGATATCAGTCTGTAGTCTGTCCCTCATCTATCGAGGGATAATCTAAACGTGTATGGCTACCTAATACTTCATTAAAACCACCAAAACAATTAAACTTCACATTGCAGCAACTGTAGAACTTCTATTAAATGTTCAAGATAATGACATCAGAGTTGTAAAGAAATGGCTTATTGGGACGATATATTAGTATGCTCAGGGTTATAAGAAGGTATTTTTAGAATTGGATTACATAGTTCGAACTCCTTCAGAAAATAGTCTGAAGTTTACTATTTGCACATCCACTTCATGTGATATTGCTTTCTATTTAGATGATATACAGGTCCAGGTTGTCATAGCTACATGCTTTGTACATCTCATGGATAGAAGTTTGTTGCCCATTAGTAGAACTGTGGGGTCTCAGGGATGTATTTATACAGAACTGCAGAAATCATTTTAGTAATCATCTACAAATCTACAAAAATAAAACCCTTAGCGCTCATATGACACTATATGACACTACTGCTTCTCTACAACCTTCTGAACATGTTGCATGGAGACCACTATTGATTCTAAAAATCACGGTATCCATCTTCTTCATAAGAGTAAATGCAAATCATAGATCCCAAGACAGAACAACTTTTTTTTTCCATCATCATTACCAAGTACAGCATTTGTGCTTGCTAGTCACTAGTAACCCGGATAGGATGTTTCAGTGGTAAACAATTGTGTGTACTATATTTCCAAATATTGCCCAAAAAATTTTGTCCATGTGCATTTGTTCAACCCAAAATGTAAAAAAATATCTTATCTGTTATATCCTGGCGGAGGTAAGCCTAACTGGGGGTTTCATTTCAGGATTTTTTATGTATTTGTAAAAAACATAATGGTGTAGGTTAGTGGTACGTTCAAAAAGAAATGTAATCATGGTCACCCCTTTAATGGGTTGGTAGGTTGGTGATGTTACCAGGGGAGTATAACAGGCCAAGAATAGGTGGGCCAAGGAATGTTTTGTAAGTCTGTGAGAAGCAGACAGCACCTGTATGTGTGGGACTGTAGTGTATTCACCCTACCCAATTTAGGTGCTTTACCATTTCATCAGCCTTTCCATCAGGCCCTGGAACTCTTGGGGAACATAGTTTTATTTCATGAAGGGACTGGCGAGTCCAGAGATGCAATTCCTAATAAGACCACAGCAGTTGGGCACACTAGCCGTCTCCAGGAATACAGCCCTCCACCGTTCGTATCGGCGTCCTAGCTGGGGTCACCCGGAGAACGCCACTCAAGTGGGGTGGGGGAGCTTCCTGGTACCCATGTCCCGACTGGTGGCGTGCCTGTTGCTTCTGCTCTGTTTGGGCCTTGTGGCTGCCGCAGCCTTTAGTGGCAAGGAGGTACAGTTTTTCCAGTGTGTTGAAGAGAACCAGTCCCGTGAAGGAAGACAGGCATATGCTGCTACGTAAGGACATTGTGGACTTGGTTGTCCCCGTTGGGTTTCTGAGTTGTTTCCACGTGTTTGTGAGGCATAGGAAATATTTAAATTCGCAATATTTCTCGAATAACCCTACTAATATTCGATTCAATATTTGTAAATTAAAATTTTCGTATGGCAGTGCATTGTGAAAATAATATTCGAATTGCGAAAATCTTTGGAATGAATGGTCACATGCTATGTTTATTTTCCCTGAGATATTCTAGAATTGCCAATATTCGAAAATTCAAGCTCAACACCCAGGAGTTAGTCTGAATCAAAAGCCTTAGATTCAAAGTAGAAGCGTTTAATGCAAAGGCATGTTGTTGGCACTTTGCATAGTTTGTAAATGTAAACATTTTATTAGAAGTTGGAAAACAGCCCTTTACAGTATGCAAGGGTGTTATACGCATAGTTGGTTGATACAGATAGAAACACTTGCTATATAGCGGATATGCTTGTATAGTCTGGTGTCAAATGTCTTGTTCTTTTGTAACAACTTACCATATTTTTCAGACTATAAGACGCACTTTTTACCCCCAAAATCGTGAGGAAAAAGTGCATGCGTCTTATGGTCGTGCTTTGGCTTCCCGCCAGCTCTACCGGCAAGGAGATTAGCCGGGGAGTTGTCAGATAAGAGATCTGCCCATGGCTGGTTTCTGAATCTCCCATCTGAACTGTATTGCTTATGCCAACAGAGCCCTGCTGGTATAAACAATGAGGAGAGAGATAGATGAACGGCAATCTATCCCTCTCTCCGTGTCTGTGGAAACTGCAATTACTCTGCAGCTTCCACAGCCACAGCCAGAGAGGGAAAGGAGACTCTGCAGCTATTGCCCCCACGGCCCCCCTCCTCCCAGTCAGTGAGGAAGATGACCTTGCGCTGTGATAGTACTGCTGCTAGTGACATCTACTGGCTGAATTTGATATTGCATTAATTTAATCCATTGCATTAACCCAATTGATGTAAAAGCTTTTTAAATATTTTTTCTGTTTTTTTTTTACTATAAAAACTGGATGCGTCTTATGGTCTGGTGCATCTTATAGTCTGAAAAATATGGTAGATCTAGAAAAATGGAAAGTAGTACCTTTTTAGTGCACGTAAGTTGGGGTACATCCAGACTACCTGTTAGTTTTACACTTGGCTAATGACATTCCAGTAATCCTGCAGACCGCTACCTTGTATGTGCTTTGCACTCTTCATTCATCTATGGAAGGTTGGTAGTTAAGGTTCCTGGCTTCCCCCTCTTACTACTCTATACTATAAACTTAATAGTATTTGCTTAAATATAGTGCTGTAAAGTGATTTCCCACTGTCGGTCTGTATTTTGTAGCTAAAGTCTAAATATGAATGGATTTGGTGACATTATGACCTATTCCTGTAGTAATATTTTTTAATACCCTGTGAAACTTACATTTCCTAAGTTCAGATTTCAAAATGCCAACCTGGCCTTTAAAGATATTAGAATTAGTGACATTTATCATTTTACTATATCATAGATCTAGATCATTTTAACTTGTTAAAACAATGTTAACCAAAGCAGTTAACTCCATAGAAAACATATTACAATACTATTGAAGAGCTGAAATTAAGATTCGTATTACTTGGGCTTAAAGGTTCAAAGAGCTCAGGCATTGCTCAGTTTGGGTTAAAATGGGCTGAGCTGGAAGAAGTGAAGATTAATGACTGAACACCTGAACTATACCAGGGCTTTTATGGCGCCTTAAGTCTATACCATATAAAATGGTTCACAAATGTTAAGCTGGGCATAGAGGTTCCAATTCCTGCACGATCCAACCCCGATCCGATGCCGTGCGCACTCCTGCACCCCTTAGGCATCGAGTCGTACAGGAATTGGAGGCTGCAACTAACAAGGATTGGGCTAAAATCAGCTGTCCTGTCGGATCGCACAGTTATCCGACAGGATGGTAAATCCTAATCCGATCCCATTAGTTCGGCTGGGGACGGCTGCCCCCAGCCAAGGTAATGAGCTGCACATAAAGAGTGCCGTCTGATTCTCGGCACTAGCGGGCGGGCGTAATGACGTCATCATGCCCGCTCCTAGTGCAGAGAATGGGATAAGGAATAGACGGTAAATCGTACCATCTATTCCCAGCTTTAGAGAGTAAAAAGTCTTTATTTAGTATATGGCCATCTCATAGATACACATGAGAAAGCAGCTAGCACAATCACATCGCATAATCCGCCATATCTAGTAGTGTTGGGCATTATACCTAGGACAGCCTCGTAGATGTTTAGCAGACCTTTTATGGGCACTAAATTATAAAAAAAACAATATTCCCATTAAACTGTATGGAAGAAATTTAGATTTGCATATAATTTTGCCACAATATAGACTGTGACTGTATTTAAAAATGAGCAAAATGAATGTGTTTCTTTTTTTTTTTTTTTTTTTTTTTAACTGTTGCAGCTGCTTTGTTTTCTATACTTGCTGACATGGACTGTAATGTCTGACTAGGAGATGATATCTATCTGCAGTATACATAATAAGATACAGGTACATGATGTCTGGCTCCATTCCCTTCTACATATGAGCATAGTAAATTTAGCAAATGATGTACTGGGAGAGGAAATGTAGACACAAATTTCCTATAAAAGCGCTCTTGTGTGCATAAAACGATGTGAGCGGGTCTACTAATCACAGGCCATCACACAAAGCTTTCATTAGGAGGTTGCTGGTGTCAGGTACGGTGATACATCTGATAGCTGGATGCTTACACAGAGATAATGTAACATCCCGGAGTGACAGCCGCAGACACAGTCATTGAACTTTTGTTCACCTCCACCACATACAAGATGTATTTCGTGAATTCAATGTTCAGCTTTCCAACAAAGGCATTGACTAATATCTAAATGCTACAGCTATATTAAGCTACTTTAAAAAAAGATAAAAAAGGTATGTATGTATGTATATATATATATATATATATATATATATATATATATATATATATATATATATATATATATATATATATATATATATATATATATATATATTTATATATTATATGCATATGCTATTCAATTGGCCTTTTATAATTAAAATCACAGATTTAATAAACGAAAAGGATTTTACATGAGAGGTCCTCCATCTACGGCCCCAGAGTGGTCTTCTGTCAAGCCTACCTGTCGGGATAAGTTAGGGCTAATTTTCAGTTAAAAAAGAAATTAGCAATGCGACCGCCTGGCAAACGTGGCATGAGGCGTTCGCCAGTCGGTTTTCGAGCTTTTGCCTGATAGTCCTGTCATGGGGCCTTTATCTAAAGGCCCCCAAGCTTGCGCTTGCAGACATGGAGTGCCCTGTTATTTTCTGGCCAACTGACAGCAGCCTGAGATATGACTGTGTAAATGTTTTGCTGGTAGCCACATCACAGGCATGGAGTCTCCGCTGTCACTATTCTTTTTTTCAGTGTTGGGATAAAAGCTTTGGGTGATGAGTTATGGTTAAGCAGAGGAGCTTGGGGGTTAGAGTAAGGGATTCTACAGGTTAGGAGATTTGTGTGAGGGGTTCTGGTGGTGAGGGTTTTGAGATTAAGGTAAGGGGTTTAGGGTTGAGGTCAGTGGTTCTATGGGTTAGGGTTTAACGTTTAACGTGGGTTTAAGGGGGTTTAGGGCTTAAAGTTAGCACACCGATTCCCAGTCCGATGACATCATCATGCCCTGATCGAGCGTACATTGATCTGCCTGCCATCTACACCTCTATGGCCGGCTTTAGGTATAACCAATCTTAAGGCCCCCACACGCGTACCGAGTGGGGGCCAACAGATGAGTGGTGGAGTGCAGCGTGATGACATCATCACGCAGCTCTCCATCGCTCACAGCATCGGCAGGCTCCCTTTGAAACTAATGCCCCCATTAAAACTAATGGCATCGGCCAGAGATTTACGGACATGTCCGTTTGAGCTTTGTGACGACATGGATCTGTCGCCACATGTGGGCACCCAAGATCGGCGGTCGATTTTGCCCAATTTTGTCACTCGTGTGTGTGGGGGGCTTTAAGTAGGTAGCATTTATTGCAGAAGAGATGTCTACAACTTTTAATGCATAGGAACATTTTACTGTACCTCACAGGCTAGTATGCTGTACACCTGTTTTATATATACATCAAAATTATATCTGAGACAAGGACTTGAAATTTGTAGCCATATATGAAGTAAACCCGTCTTGTTGGAAAAGACGAAAGCAGTGCTGGCCTTCCTGCAAAGGGAATCATTCTTCAAATGACTTGATGTGTACTCAGTCTGGTCTTCTTCTACATGTATAAACAGTGATGCAGTGAGGACAGACAGGTTATAATGTTAACCATCTCACCAAAAAAAGAGTTCAGTGTCTTGATTTACAGCTCTTTTCAAAGATGATTTTAGTGTCTTGCGGTTCTAAAACAACATTCCTACATGGTGGAAAGATTTTTCAAGCGACTCACCCATTACATCATTCAGACATTCCTCTTGGTTTTCATTTTTAAACTGCAATGAGAAAAACCTTAATATACCTCAACCGTCTCACATTTGGAGACAAATCCATCTATCAGTCTTTGGTTGTCCTTCCCCTTTCACAGATTTTCCACTGATTTCCTGTCCGTGTTAAAACCGTGGTCACTGTGACAATAAACGAGAGGAAGTCCCCATAAGCGTGGCCATATGAGGCAACTTTACCACTTGATAGAGCAGTCCATTTGTTCGTTTGTTTTATGAAATTGGCATGAATTTGTTTTATTGTTTTCCAAAGTCATCAAAACTAGAATAAAAGGTCTTTGCTATATCTCCAAAGCATAATCATAATCGACATCAAAACATCCAATAGAATTCTTACATCAGCTTTATACATTCAATACACCATCAGCTTCATTTATAATATTTAGCCTTAACCCCCTGGGGTAAGATTGGTTACCTCAACATTGACCTCCATGTTATGGAGGCAATGTCGGTTGTCCTTCCCACATCCTGCGCGTCATCAATTACGTTGGGGACGTGAAGGGCTCAGAATCACAGCAGTAGCAGTGAATATACAGCATGTTCCAGCAAAGTGGACCAGTCTGGACCATGCTGTACTCACTCTGTATATCTCAAGCCAAAAATCCAGTGCCAGGAGGGAAGTCTTACTCCCAGCAGAGTGTGCAGGGCTGAAACTTTAGCATGTGTAATACCCTCTCTGAACTGACCAACTTATAAGGAGACACATTTTACAATCTGGCACTAGCAACTTACCAATGAGCAGCAAGTTGAATATGGGAGAATATATGATTCTGTGTTACAAAATGTATTTATTGCAATGCAGAATGTTAATGTAACACAACTGATGCTATATAATTGTAAAAATGTTTCTCTCCATAAGTTGGTTAGTGGGTACTGCTAATGCAGCTAAGCTTCTTGGCAGTTTGGCATGGCTTGAGGGAATGGAGCACATTTAGCCTCCTAGGACAATTGGGACTAACAAAATAATGTTTCTTATGTTTCTAATGTTTTTTACACAATCGGACCATAAGGTCATGGGACATTTTCCCATAATTTGGGCCTGGCTTATAGAAATATAGAATTTTCTCTAAAATATGATTAGAGTAATGGAACCCTAGAGAGCAGTAAAACTCCAGCATTACAACTGATAGTGATTGATATGCAGTTGCTGTAGGTATGGAGTGTAGAATGTGTTGGCATGGCAATCTATATGTTTTCTGAAAATGTAAAATACTATTATTAAATAATTTCTGTTGGCAATACATTTTGAAGTCAACTAGTTACAATTAAATCTCAATGAGTTAAAAGCAAGCAACTGAGCTACATAACTAAGTACTTTAAATTCATTGCATGTGCTCAATGGTAGGGGGGAGGGTAGTTTAAAAAAAGCAACATATATTTGGCAAAATTATCTATTGGCAGAATTATTTATTGCTCTTGTTATTGATCACCTACTGCTATTCTTGAAGTCTTAATCCCTTCCGCAATTAACTTCCTCACAACCTCTGTGCACAAAAATCAAAGAAATGTCACAGGAGGTGCAGTGAACGAGACTAATTGCCCTCAGCTTCTCACAAAATGGTCACATAGTCAGTCTATTTGTCGTCATTCTTTACAGGATGCTTTGTTAAAATAGCTTAAATTGCTTATATATTTAGTTACCTATAAATCGGGCTGGAAATTAAACTCCAAATGTTTGCAGTTTATCTAAACCCGTTATACATCTGTTGACATGGGCTAGATGCTAGGGATTATGATTGCTTTGGGTTTGACGTGCTCTTGATAAATGATCGGTCGTACCCCCTCCCCTTCGTAGACAGATTGCCATTTATTCCTCTTACTCATGCTAATTGATGAGTTTGCCGTTTCTCAATGTTAATTTGTTTCTATGTTGTCTGCTGCTTATTTATGCGCTGTACCATGGGCTGCACAAATGTATTCATAAAACATTGGTACTTTGTCAACTGACCCTTTGCTTTTTGCACTGCATTTCACTTCATGTATTTACATTAAAAAAGGAAATATAATCTATTGTGGCAAGCCAGTCCATAGATATGGTTATTGAATGAGTTTAAATGTTTAGGCTACAGAAAATACCTGTTGATCTTTGCCGAAAGTGCATCATCCCTTGTTGTACTCAATTTTTTCTTATCAATCTGGCCTACCCATCTTCTCATTCCTAAAGCTAGACACACACGGGAGTCTGTTAAGAAATCTACCCGTGTATACGTTCCTTTGAGTATCTTAGCTGGAGGGGATTAACTGTAGTGTAATGCAGCTGTAGTGTAGTGTACGCTCACCCGTTTTAGCCGTTGCCTGAATGACAAACCTAGCTACTATTTGTACCCGATTCTGAGGCACCATTTCTGCAGTGCAGGTCCAGTACCTGACCAGTACAGAACGTGGATCTTACCAATTCACATGTGCGCCACATGTGTGCACCACCTGTGGGGGACCTGGTATCGGAGACTGTATGAACTCCTTTGCTGGAAATGCAAGTAGTGAGTATTTACCACCCATTTACACTTGGCCTGGTTTTTAGGGCACATTCTTCCTGTTCCTCTGTACTTCTGTAGTGTTATGGGGTCACCAGCATTCACCATGTATTCACCAGCCTTGTTTGCTAGCAGATGCATGCTTCACCCTGAACTGAACTACACTGCTATCGCAATGGCATCCATGGGTCAAATAGATACAGAATTCTAGGTAGTATATAGCAGGGAACACACGCATAGACATGGGCTAGATAGATGGCCGCGAGCGCGCACGGCTCTCGAAGCGGCCATCTACCTGGCCCATATCTAATGCGGCCATTCCTGTTTTTGAGCTGGACCAATCAATCCCGCTCAAAAACAGGGATATCGGACATGACCGTAAATCACGGTTCATGTCCTTTGCTGTGCATGGGGGTCAGCACATCGTTGGAGCTGGATGACACAGTGTTAAAACGCTTGTTTACCGCATATTCTCTTCTGGCTGATTTCTTTACCTGTAACAATACGTTTTATACCCACTGCATATACCCCTTGGCGTGTTAAACAGCATTGTTGCAAATTACATGTTGGCTAAAAAAACAACTGTAATTGGTAGGTTGCTTTCCTGAAATTAAAATTGTTATAACAACATAACTGTGTTGGCCTGAGCCTAAGGACATTCCAAAAAGAATGGTCATGATGTAGAGTGTAATGTACAGAGGTCACTGAGTCAGCTGTAAACACCCAAACCACTCACATGCATAATAATTCTTCCTTGTTAATTTACATATGTGCTTACTGTAAAGGGACAATTCTATCAATACTAATGTCTTAGATGTGATGATGAACTGCTCTCTAGCTCATTACAACCTATGGAAAACTCCAGCAGTGAGATTTCCCTTCATAGTACCTCTGCTTTGTCACTCAACCCATCATAGAGACTGCTCTTCTCTGCTTTAACATACAATAGTGCTCCAAATTTGTTTCCATAAATAAACTAATTCTATATCCCATATTATAACTCTAAAGCAGGGTACAGACGGCTCGATATTCAAGCTGTCCGATGTACCCTGCAGCAGCGTGATGAAGTCATCACGCTGCTGTCAGATATCGACTGGTTCTGCTCTCTCCCCGGCTCAGCTGAAGCTTTGCTTGGAGACCAGCGGTCTCTAGGCAAAACATCGGACATCGGCCGTTATTATGGTCATGTCAGATATGGCTGTTTTTGAGCTGGATTTATTTTTCCTGCTCGAAAACAGCGGTGGGCGCAGATTATATAGGTGCTTTAAGCAGGGTACAGACGGCTCGAGCCGTCCGATGTACCCTGCTGCAGGGTGATGACGTCATCACGCTGCTGTCAGATATCGGAGAAGCCAAAGAGAGCAGAACTGCCTCCCTGGCTCCTCCTCCTCAGCCAAGCTTTGCCTGGAAACCCAGGCAAAGCATCGGACATCGCCGTATTAACGGTCATGTACGATAAGTCTGTTTTCGAGCGGGACAAATCCCGCTCGAAAACAGCTGTAGGGGCAGATTATATGGGTATATCCCAAGGAAAAAATAATTTTGTTATGCCGGACCTTGCTATAAGGGTTGCGGCAGCTTGGGGATTTTCAAGGCATTCACCATGAAGTGTGAATAAGTAGGTATTTATTTAAAAGATATAAACAAAACAGATATATTGTATCATTTAACACATGTCACAGAACTTAACATAGTACATGTATAGTATAAACTCGACGCGTTTCGCTGCTCGCTTCCTTAGGAGCTTCATACCGTACAAATAAAACGTTTATGCAAACATCCGTGAGCAAATGACAAACGTAAGTATACAGGGAGTGCAGAATTATTAGGCAAATGAGTATTTTGACCACATCATCCTCTTTATGCATTTTGTCTTACTCCAAGCTGTATAGGCTCGAAAGCCTACTACCAATTAAGCATATTAGGTGATGTGCATCTCTGTAATGAGAAGGGGTGTGGTCTAATGACATCAACAGGTTTGCATTAGGTGTGCATAATTATTAGGCAACTTCCTTTCCTTTGGCAAAATGGGTCAAAAGAAGGACTTGACAGGCTTAGAAAAGTCAAAAATAGTGAGATATCTTGCAGAGGGATGCAGCACTCTTAAAATTGCAAAGCTTCTGAAGCGTGATCATCGAACAATCAAGCGTTTCATTCAAAATAGTCAACAGGGTCGCAAGAAGCGTGTGGAACAACAAAGGCGCAAAATAACTGCCCATGAACTGAGAAAAGTCAAGCGTGCAGCTGCCAAGATGCCACTTGCCACCAGTTTGGCCATATTTCAGAGCTGCAACATCACTGGCATGCCCAAAAGCACAAGGTGGGCAATACTCAGAGAACCTGTGGTCCATCATCAAATGTGTGATTTACAAGGAGGGAAAACAGTACACCT
>CM070043.1:10106525-10129944 GCA_036250615.1 Ptychadena robeensis
CCCCCCCGCCTCTCCGGTGTCGCAAATGATGCTATCAGGGCAGACCCAGAAGGATGGGCGGGTCCGCCGATACCAAGAACCGCCGCCGGATTCTACCGGACAGGTTAGTATGCGTGATGTTAGCTTGGGGTGAGTTTTGTTATTAAACAAACTCACCCCAATTCGGGCAAACCGCTCAGGAGGTTAAAGTCTTACAGCCAGGGTAAGGTTTCTTGTTTTTATTTTTATTTTAAGAAAATTTGACTTAATACTCCTAAGTTTATTAAACTGTGTCAGAAACTCTAACCATAAGAGTCGAAGACAAATGTGTTATCAATGAACTTCATTTTGTGATTTTTGTTCCCTTCCAGTCATGTGATATCTTAAGTCATGAGAATGTTCTCTATAGTTTACCAAACACCAACATTTATGCTTATAATTCATTCGAATAGTCATGGCCAAATAGTTTGTCAAGCTGAACAAAGATTCATGTCAATCATGTTCAACAAAATACAAACATAACTTAAAATAAAAAAATTGCAAAATCCCAAAACAACATCCCACAATCCAAAAATGATGTTATTTTTATGATACTTAACATTTATTTATACTTAAAGAGGATGTATTCTCAAAATCAAAAAAATATATAATAGTGGCTTAGTGCTCCTAAAACATCGACTTACCTGCTGTTCCCTGGAATCGTATGGGAGATTTTATCTTTCTCTTTCAGGCTTCCGGGGGTTAACTCAGGGTGAGATATCGTGAGTGCCCACTGGGGGCATTTAAAATGGTTTTCTATTGGGAAATTTGTCTGTGTCTACTTTCAATGCAGAGCTGAGATTAAAATACTCATTACTGGTAATTTTTTTATTGCATCCTCCCTTCTAACAGCACAAATAGTGCCATTCATGCATAGGATCATTTCTGATGGTAGGTCCGCTAATATACTCCCAACCCTTTTAAGAAGTAGACTTTTTGCTACTTCAGGACTGACTTACATTTACACAGCTTTTATTGTAAATAACACTTTCTGTGTGTGTAGTTAATGGGGTTAAGGGGTCTGAAATATGAGTCTCCAGAGCCACATGATGCCTCCTTGTTGGGGTTCCCTGGATGGTGGCAAACCTCCTCCCAACACGCTGGAAGGAAGAGATTGTGTGCCAGAAGCAAAACTAAGGAGCTGTGACTCCTTGTTCTCCCCAACCCCCCCCCAGCCCAAAGCTGGAGCTGACAGCAGCCACTGCCCGAGGAGATACCTGCTCCTAACTTTACCGAAAGATACAGATTCTGGTGGAAGAGAAGCGGCTAGGAGAGAGGTACTAGAGAGACATGACCTGAGCCACTGGACACCCCAGGATGCCGGTAAGCTAGCCAGCAGCACTGAGGGGGAGAGGGGCATGTATCACAAAGGTGGGCACAGCAAGATATACAAAAGGGGAGCTTAACCAAAGAAATGTGGGGCCAGAGGAGGAAGGGACCAAGAAAAAACCAGACCACCTGGATCCAGGCCAGTGAAGGGGGGCCAACGAATGGCTGGCTACGGAGACCTGGAGGGGGGCCCCTTACCAGGTCTGACAGATCCTATGAAAAAAGGGGATTTGTTTGTGACTAAAGCTGGGTACACACGGCTCCGTGAAGAAACACATTAGAGCAACATCAGGGGCCGTGCATACTCATGGTGCCCGATGCCCGATGTTGCTCTAATCTGTACAAGATTTGAGCCATCCGTGGTTCTTTCAAGCTGGATCAATGGATCCTGCTCAAAGGAACTCGACCAAACAGGTTTCCAACATGTTGGAAAACCTTGGTCCAAATCCATTACTTTGAAAGGGGACCGTGGGTCTCCATCCAATAATGGATGGGCTGCCAGCCACAGAAGCGATGCGGCTTAAAATGGGGGCAGCTCCAGCCATGTGCAATGACGTCATGGTGCTTGGCTGCAGCTTCTTTGTGCGGCCTTGCATCTAGGTACCCAGCTATAGGGTGTCTATTAATAGAAAAAAAGGGGGATACTGAACCAATGGTGTGGGTAGACCAGAACACCCACAATTGATATGGAACTCAGGAAAAACTTCTTCCCCAGTAACGTTAGTGGTGCCTTGTTAAGGCACCACGATGAAATTTATTAAAACAAATTTATTAAGAACTATTTTTAAAACATTTATGATCTAACAGATACAAGTGCGCAGATAAGGTCAGAGCCACGCCACACATTGGGATGACCTTCGTGACAATTACATCAAAACAACAGCGTAATAAAGAAAAAGAAACCAGTTTGGACAACAGAAGTACTTTGCTGTAGATGTTTTTGAAGCTATAGATAGTGGCAGACTACCCCCGACATGTTTTCGCCCCAACTAGGCTTCTTCAGGGAGGATATTTAGTCTACCAAATAAGCAGCATAAATTTGCATGTTTTAGAAATCTGAATGTTACATCTCATCCCACTATATCACATTGTACAAGCCAGTACAGGTTTTGCAAACGTCATACTATGTTTAAAAAAATCCTCGAATTCAACAATTTGCACATATTATAACCACATTCATCCCTGAAGATACACGAAAAAATATATTTCTGTGTGTGTCAAATATCAGAGTCATGAGTGGAATGCCATTACACTCTAACCCAACCGCCATCACTTCAGCAGCGATGAAGAAAATGTTCAAGTAGTCCAAACGAGGAGGAATAAGTGCGAAGACCACTATGGATTGCGGCGCGAAACCATCCCGTGACCAGCAGGCCACACACCAGTGTTGACCCCACGACGGAGGGACAGGTATGTCCCCTCCTGTTGAAAAATTGACTTATCTTCTGGTAATCCCAAATGTGATATGATGCCATAGATACCTAGAACTCAAGTATGTGCTACCCTAGGGAGAAGAAATATCGGCAGGGTGTGAGTCGATTTGTTGTCCAGGAGAGGACACCTCCCTTGAAAGGAAATGGAGATCAGAAGTCAAAAGTGTGTTACCTGATTGACTGTGGTTTCCCCCAAACACGGAGGAAATACCAATGTATTGTGGCAGCTAAAAAAACCAAGAATAGTAAATGAACCAAGGCAGAGGAAACACCCCGAGAGGGAGTAAAATAATAAATAAAAATGGTCATCTAAAGAGTTGTGAACAGAAAAATAGGACGATGTAAAGAATCTTCTGAGGTGAGAGAACTCACAAAAACAGGGGAGATGACACGAGATGCAAAAGGGGGTGGAAGGGGGAAGGGACGGGGGCAGTCGTGGGAGGCAAGAAAAGAAAAAAAGGAAAATATGGGAAAAAAAAGGGGAAAAAAAAAAGGGGGGGGGGGGAAAGTCCAAGTAAGGGTTTTTCCTCCCCACTTTTTCCCCCCCCGTTTTTTGTGTGCAGCCCGCACTTTTTTGAAATTCCGGGAACCCTTGTGCAGGGGAAAATGTGAGGAAGGGAAAAGAGGAATAATGGAAAAAGATTTAGTTAAGGAACACACGGTAGTGGTGGTTGACACAAATTACAAGTAAATGACAACTGTGTCATATACTTGTGGTGATACTGCACCAGGTCAACAGTAGACTCATCAGAAGGTGGTCCTGTCTCCTCCACCTCACCCACACCCCCAAGCCACACATCTCCCCCATATACGCCGGTCCTAATTTGGGATCACAACGATCACAGGTGGCAGTGAGGGAGGGAATGCCTGGGCGTGCGCTCATTCACTCTTCCCAGATCCCCGCCCCGTATGTAATCAATGTGCTTGGACGTAACCACACCGGCAACCCTAAAGTGGTTAGAAAGAGGGTTGTTAGACAGCTCACCTCTGACGCAGTCAAAGAGATTCCTGTACAAGGTTCAAGAAATGAGATCATCTCCGTAAGGGAGTGCTCCACTCGGTCGAATTGTGCGAGATTCCAGTTGTTTCCGTCCTGTACCTCTAGTTGTTGCTACAAATTTTTCATGGTTTTCACGAGGCAAATCCTCGGGGCGTCCCCTGTCCAAAAACAGGAGAATATCATCCGATGGTATACCGCCTCCACAAAGCATGAGTGGGGTGCGGCTACAAACGCAGACCTGTGTTGGCCTCAGATAAGGACCCTCTTCTCCCACTCCGCACTATCGCCCCCCCCAAGTACAGGTTTGGGCAATGTGTGGGCGCAGCAACAGGTGCCCCATCGCAACCCCCTGCACTTGTGAGGTAGTGGGGTTTTCCCGACAATAAAAATAACTGTTATGAGTCAAATAACAAAATCCAACAACCGGACCAGAAAGTCGCAAAACTCACCCCGGCAGTCCGCTGGATCCCGCAGAGGAAGGCTCCGCTATTATCATGCAAGTCCCCCTCAAATGGGGGATACTGCTGTAACATGGCCTCGCCCACAACATCGATGTGGCCACCAACCTCGACTACTACCGGTGTTATTATCGTCTAAATTTGTCAAGAAAAGAACGCAATAAAATCAGGCGTAGCTCCTTGAGGTATGAAGGTAGTGCATACACCAAAGGGCGCGTAACTGGGAATCATATAAATCGACTACACTGTCCTCAGTCAAAAGTGATCCCACAACCCGTACACTTATAGTGCCTCCCCGTTGTGGTTTAATCAGTCGATTGTTTGTGTGGTTTTGGGTAATACGGCATAAAATGTCGGTGTACGTGGATTGTGCCACATGTTTAAGTATTTTCAGATTCGGATCTTTTTATCAATGTCAGAACCTTGGCCTATACGCCTGAGATCAGAATAATATCCAGTGTTTTCTCTATATGTCACACAATGCGGTGTCACCGGAATCGGTGCGATACCAATTACTATTGGTTCTAAGATCTTTAAGCACATACTCGTATAATTTGACCTATCCATGGACCCACGAGACTTGCCAACTGCTCTTGTTTCCGACAGAACTTGATGACAATCGTCGTTCGGAGTCCCCCCTCCCATGTTGACAGTGGTATCATGATGGCATTCCGTGCCACCGTCGCTGTGCCTTGGTTCCCACATATAGAACACGACTCAGCTTGGGCAGGCGTGGCCCCACATTTCTCTCCAATTCTTTTCCAGTATTCCTCGTGTCCACAAAGTTTTCTCACAAGGAAGCAATGGCAGGTGCATAAGATGAAGTGGGTGTGAGCAAATTTGTGTTAGATTTCTAGATTTCAACATGTATAGTTTTTAGTTGTTGGGTGGTTTAGTCACCACCGGCTCTACTTGTGGTAATGGGCGGAAGATGCTCATACTCCAAGTGGTAAAAGCCATTTTTTTTTGCCCCTTATCTTCTTCTTCTTCCCCCTCCTTTTTCCTCTTTTTCTTTTTTATTTCCTTCCCCTCCCCCGGTCCTCCCTTCCCCCTTCCCCCCCCCCCCTTTGTTTTCCTCTCGTTCTCCGCTCCTCTGGCCCCTTTTTTTTCTCCTCCCTCCCTGGGGCTTTCTGCCGGGGGCCTGTGCCTTATTTCTGTTCAGGGGCCAGGGGAGGGGACTGAGGGGCTTTTCGCCCATTTTTAGTTATTATTTTCGGGGGCTGGCCCTTCTGGTTCGTGTTCCTCTGCGCTTGTCAGTACTATTTTTTTTCTAGGGTCTGTGTGGGTTGAGCTGCACAATTATCATTCGGTGGGGATTGTCTCGCCCGTGTTGTGGGGGGAAACCAAGTATCAGCAGGTAACCCTTTTGGTACTTGCTGATGTCCCATGTCCCTGTTCAGTGGTGGTGGCCTCTCCTGAGCCACATGCCTCACCTACTGCCCTGCCATATTTGCTCTTCCTCCCTAGTGTACCGTCCTCTCTTGGTTTTCTTAGCTCTCTGTGCATCTCCTCCATTTGGGATTCCAGCATACTCATACACTGAGGGGATCATAAACCGTGTCCCTCCCGTGTGGGTCCCACCTTGTGTGTTGGCCCTGCTCCGTTGGTTCCTCGTGCCCTGGTCATGCTCGCCGCGCCATGTGGTCTTCGCCTTATCCTCCTCGTTTGGACTACTTGCATTTCTTCTCATCGCTGCAGTGATGCGGTGAGTGTAATCGGCATTCACTCATGACTCTGGATTATTGACACGCACCAGTAATATATTTTTTCTGTGTTCATCATGGATGAATGGGGGTTATAATATGTGCAAATTGTTGAATTCGAGATTTTTTTTAACAATGTATGACTTTGCAAAACCTGTATCTGCTTGTACAATGTGATTAGTGGGATGATGATTGTAACATTCGATTTTCTAAACTGCAAATTTTATGCTGCTTATTTGTAGACTAAATCCCCCTGAAGAACCCTAGTTGGGGCGAAACATGTCGGGGGTAGTCTGGCCACTATCTATAGCTTCAACATCTACAGCAAGTACTCCTGTTGTCCAAACTGTTTCTTTTTCTTTAGTACTGTGTTTCGTTGATGTATTGGTCACGAAAGGTCATCCCAATGTGTGGCGGGGCTCTGACCTTATCTGCGGCACTTGTATCTGTTAGATCATAAATGTTGTTTAAAATGTGTTTAAATTATGGTTTTTAAACTAAATTCTCTTGGTGCCTTAAAAGCCCCACTAACGTTACTGAGTTCCAATAATTGTGGGGTTCTTGTTTTCACAACCCACACCATGGTTCAGTATCCCCCTTTTTTGCTTTTCTGTTAACTTAGGGGTGTGGGCACCTATTCAATTATCTGACCATTCCAGTCCTCCATTCTCTATTTTTCTAGGGTGTCTATTAATGTTAAAAAAAACAAAAAAAATTTAATGAAATTGTAGATTCCACATTAAGGGGGGACTTAAGGGTTAAACTACGCAAAAAGGAGGGCTCACAATGCCCTTGGACAGCAGGGAGGGGTGTTGGGCACTTAGACAGTGTTAAATGCATCACTGAACAAATGACCATGTACACCTAGCCCTGGCCACCGTTAGGCTCGTACAGGGGGCCCTCCCCGCCCAGGTCTGGCCCTCTAGGGAAGCCAAGTCGGTTCCATGCCCGCCACTGTTTAAGGCGTCAACATGGCCAACGCGTTCTCTTTGATGCTGATGTCAGTATATGCTGCTAACGTCTTAGTCCTCTAGTCCCGTTATGACCAACCTACAGCACACGTAGCCAAAAGGGCACACCAGTCCGCGCACACACAGGGAGGGAGGAGCCGACCTGTGCAGGCGTCGGCATAATTCCCTGTGCAGTCAGAGGCACAGACTGTGTATCACATGTATGAAGCCTCTGACAGAAGGGGGGATGTTTTCAGCTCAGGATGACATCACATTCCCAAACCGGACTCCAGTGGTGAAATGCAAACCAGTGGCAGCGCCATCTTGTGGAGGCTCTGGTCATTTTTTCTATAGATGAAGGAATTTCATTTTGAATATTCCACTCTCTGACTGAAATAAGTTAATACACCTATTTACCTCCTTTGGTATAGAAATCTGGATCTCAGTGGACTGCCAGGGTGGTTACATTGTTCGTACCTCTTTTGGCACAGAAAACCAGACTGAATTGGACAGCCAGGGTAAGTGTGGGGGAGGGGGGGGGCCTACAGAATTACATATAATTTAGTCCCATCATTTTTACTGGCGGCCCTGTACTTAGCCTTATGATTCTGAGGTCCTTGATGCTGCTTGAATTTCCTGGTACATTAGCGTTCAGTATTATAAATAATTTTGGTACACATTGTATTTAATGATTTACGAGACTGCATCCAACAATTGGCTGTTTCATAAGCAGGTTTATTTTTTGTGTTGTCTTCAGTAGAAGCACCTCTCAGCAAGTCTAAGCAATGCTGGGTCTTTACCCAAAACACCAAAATGCGAGATTAGAATTGGCTGTATGACAGCGATATATTGCTGGTAATAGGTGTGAGCAAGGCAAAACAAAATTAATATTATGTGTCTGTTCCATCTTTTATCACAGTCTATAAAACGTTTTTGTTTCACTGCTCCTCGTCTTAGAATTGTAAATTGGGTCTCTGTAAAGGTGCAGAAAATACATCCTTTGATTCATATGTGAGGAAAGAAAGCTTTCCGAAGACATATACGAAAAAATAGCACTGACCATAAAACAAAATACAGAACAATACCAATTATTCTAAATATCGCCCTTAGAGATGCTCATTTAAGGCCCCGCGCGCACCTAAGGTGTTTTGGGCATTACATGTTACAATATGCCCAACAAGTGCTCATTATATCCAGTAAACTTATCAAAATGGATGGCAATACATTAAAATGAAAAGGTGTAAACCAGGCTTCCGCTGGTTTTGTGGCAATTTGTTATTTTCCCTTGACATAAAGGTAAGGTTCCAATACCCTGTTTCCCCGAAAATAAAGCATCCTTACATTTTTGCCTCACGCTGAAAATAAGGCGCCCCCAAAGATGCGGTACTGTAACTCTGGACTGGGGGCATCAGAGGGGGCAATCAAAATGACACAGGAGGATCAGAAGGGTAAAATGGTAATCCCCCCCTCTGATCCCCCCTGTGCCATTTTAAGCGATCCCCCCACCCTGATACCCCAGTGCCGTATTCTTCTTTATGGAAGCATAAGACACCCCCCGAAAATAAAATGTAGGGCATCTTTGGGAGCAAAAATGTATATGACACTGTGTTATTTTCAGGGAAAGACGGTAGGAGCCCTCAACTGTATCTGCCTTTCTCTACTAAGCCCAAATGATTGTGTTCAACTGCACGAGGTTTGTGTGCAGTTTCTGCCACTGTGTTAATGGCAGCCAAAGGGTGGGCCATTTTTATGGATACACCTTAATAAAATGGGAATGGTTGGTGATATTAACTTCCTGTTTGTGGCACAATAGTATGTGAGGGGAGAAACGTTTCAAGATGGGTGGTGACCATGGTGGCCATTTTGAAGTCGGACATTTTGAATCCAACTTTTGTTTTTTCAATAGGAAGAGGGTCATGTGACCCTCAAACTTATTGGGAATTTCACAAGAAAAACAATGGTGTGCTTGGTTTTAATGTAACTTTAACTCTTTCATGAGTTATTTACAAGTTTCTGTCCACTTATAAAATGTGTTCAATGTGCTGCCCATTGTGTTGGATTGTCAATGCAACCCTCTTCTCCACACTGATAGCAGCACCGCAGGAGAAATGCTAGCACAGGCTTCCAGTATCCGTAGTTTTAGGTGCTGCACATCTCGTATCTTAACAGCATAGACAATTGCCTTCAGATGACCCCAAAGATAAAAGTCTAAGGGGGTCAGATCGAAGGAACCGTGGATGGCTCAATGTGACACAGATTAGAGGAACATCGGGTGCAGTGACCGCGCACGGGACCCAATGTTGCTCTAATCTGTTACTTCATCGAGCCGTGTGTGGCTAGCTTTACACTACATGTTTATATGAAATAGAGAGAAAATTTAGATGTGAACATCAAAAACCCTCCCCAGTCTATTAAGGCTAAAGGACCACTTTGATGGACTTCAGGTAGCTATAGAGACCTTGATTTGTTTGCAATCGATTCCCGATTTGATCATTCCCAGCGATTGATCGTTTTGCAATTGATGGCACACCACCTTGGGAAGCCAATTCGGGGTCTGGTTTGACAGGAGCCGATTGCCGAAAAGGTCGATTCTTCAAAACCGATCGATCAAAATGGCTGCAACATGGCAGCACAGCTGGGAGCTTTGGGTCAATCGCATAGGAAGTGATCGATTTTCTTCACCAACATACTTGGATTAACAAACGATCGACCAAAATAAAAACTGCATGACGGATCGAGGTTCGATCCGGTTTTGGGACAATTTATGGGTTTTTGGGGTCGATCAGTAGGCAGCACTCAATTTGTGATTGATTGATCGATAAGAACGCGCACAGCAATCGATCGGGCAAAAATTTACCTGTGAATGGCTAACTGTAGGCTTTGATGTACTTTAATAGCAGGGTTTTAACACATGGAGTCAAACCCAGGGATGTAGACACATTCATTGAAAGTTAATGGATGTGTCTACACATCATCAGTTGGTGTGATCCTTTAGCTTGTGTCTTACAATCAACGCAGTGCGTTAAGGCTAGGTTTCCACAGTGTTATGTGCTGCGTTGATACCCCCTGTGTTAATCACATACCTTGATGTCAACGCAGCCCAACCATATACATGCCTCTCACACTGCCTGTTTCAACGATTTTCAGCCGGGCCACCAGCGTAGAGGATAACATAACGTCATGGAAACAGGCGGTGCCGTAGGCATGTATATGGATGGGCTGCATGGACATCTCCGTCAAGGTATGCAGCGCAGCACATAACACTGTGGAAACCTAGCCTAATGTAATGTAAGCCTAACGCAAGGGTTGCATTTAATTGCATTCTTCATGCATAGTGGAGTCAAAGCCTTTGTAATTTTGTCTTTGAAATTTAATAAAACTATTGTAACTAAAGCCTACCTTGACAAAAGAATTACACTAATGTTCCAGTCATTTAAGCCGGGTACAGACGGCTTGATATCCGCGCCGTCCGATGTACCCTGCAGCAGCACAATGACGTCATCACACTGCTGTCAGATATCGGAGCAGCCGGGGAGAGCAGAAATGCCTCTCCCCGGCTCCTCCTCCTCAGCCAAGATTTGCCTGGAGACCCAGGAAAAGCATCGGACATCGCCGTATTAACAGTCATGTCCGATAAAGCTGTTTTCAAGCGGGATTGATTTGTCCCGCTCGAAAACAGCTATAGGGGCAGATTATATGGGTCAAATAGATAGCCGTGAGCTTAAAAAATGATTGGACATGCTGGAAAATTTTAATTGGTTGTATTGAAATTGATTACACTATTATGCTAGCCGATCTTTTACCTGACCGACCGGCGTGTGCGCTCGCGCCGTCGGTCAGTGGAAAAATCCGCCGCTAATCGGCATGTGCCCACATGGGGCGACAAATCTCTGTCGCCCCACTGCTCGGCCGGCCAGAGAACGGACATGTCCGATAATCTCTGGCCGATTGAAGCCGATGGCATTAGCTTCAATGAAGACCGGCGTCTTCATTGAAGCTAATGGCCGGCACACAAAGGGTGCCGGCCGACTGAAGGGTCCCCATAATGCACCAGGGTGCAAACGTGATGACGTCATCACGTTAGCATTCCGGTGATTATCGGGGAAGGTCTGTCTGCACCCGTCGGGGTGTGTATGGCAGCCTTTAGTCAATCCCAAAAAAGTTGATCAAATATCTGTTACTAGAGTTGGCAAACATACAATCAATCACCAATTTTCCTGACCACAAATAAATTATATTTTTAAGTTGATTGAAGAGAAAATCTAGACGTGTATGGGGGGCTTAAGTTAAAAACATTTTGTTCTCTGTTTACAATCGCTTCATTTCCCTAATGGTCTATTCATTAGCTGGATCACCTAATGCACCCAAATCATGTGACACAGTCCGCTAACTACGGCAAGAGGTCACCAGTAACCTGGCAGATGTGAATCAATGGCACACAAAGGACCTTCACAGTACATCATATCAAAGGGGCGACTGTTATATCCTCTTAAATCATATGCATTAGCTTAAGGTCTTAGCTTCATCAGAACAGAAGGCCAGCCAGCTGTATTGTGAAGGTTAAAGAGTGCATCCTCCTGTGTTTTCTGATACGTTTGTTTCATTCGTTATATATACCCTGTTTCCCGAAAATTCTTAAGGCTGTTTTTGCCTTACACTGAAATATAAGGCATCCCCCCGAAAATTAGGCACCCCCGAAGATACGGTACTGTAACTCTGAAGGGGGGATCAGAGGGAGGGGGCAATCAAAATGACACAGGAGGATCAGAAGGGGTTACTAAAATGGTGATCCCCCCTCTGAGTCTCCTGTGCCATTTTGATTCTCCCCCCTGTGTTATTTTAAGTGATCCCCCCACCCCAGTGCTGTATTCTTCTTGAAAACTAAGACATCCCCCGCAAATAAAACATAGACGATGGGAGCAAAAATTTGGTATCTACACTTTACATTCATTATGGCGAGATCACACTCGCTTGATACATGTCCACGTGTATACTGGGCACTGCTTTGCTACTTTGGTTTACCTTCATTGTTTGGTATTTCATATTGAGATATAAGATACCACTCTCTAGTATTACAAGATTACCGTACATGTTTCAGTTTAGTAAGATTTCAAGGAACATGAAAAGTGATTCCTTGGAAATACTTATTCAGAGTAATGTGTGTGTACTATTTTGGAGAACTTAGATCATATGCCTTGAACAGCAGCTGGTATGACACATGTATCTCATCATTATTATTGTACTGACATTTGTTGTGTGGTATGATGCCATCATTGCCATACCGGCTGAACCTGTGCTACTGCTGTGTTTAGTATTGGTATTAGTATCTAGAGAGCTATGTTTTTGTATGTCTCTGTGCATTGTTTTACCTATATAGGCAGATATTAATCATGACGTTGTTCTACTCCCAATAGCATACATAGTTATGTCAGTGAGGAATTCTCTCTATCTAAAGCGGCCTCATGCTCAGGGTAACGGATCTCGGTAAATGATGGTTGTAAGATATTTTTGGCCTTACTGGTACCATTTTGTTAATAACGTGCCATCTTGTTAACATGATAGTTGTAAAATTCCCATTCTATTATCTCCAGACAATATATATATATTGGGAACAACCAGTAGCTGTAATTAGTAAAAGGAGTTCTAGTTAAAGCGAACCTACGCCAGAAATTCATTACTACATGAATGGCCCTAGAAGTGCAGGTAATAGGGAGGGATGCATTAAAAAAAAAAATATATATAAAAATACAATATACCTGTGAGGAGCTATGTGAGGTCCCGTGAGGTTCCTCGAAACCCCTCCTCTCTCCCTGGCTTGCGCCATGGCGCACCCAGAGCACACCGTTTGATGGGTAGATCCCTAATCTGGGCTGTGCATTAAAACGAATAAGACGTATTTTACCATAGAAAACGGTTTTAAATGCCCCCAGTGGGCACTTGTGATATTGCACCCATGGTTAACCCCTGGAAGATAGAGATAGAATCTCTCATTTCATTCCAGGGAACAGCAGGTAGGAATTTTTTTGGGGATTGTGGAATGCTACGCCACCATCATACCACCAACTTTAATTTTACATATATATTTTTTAGATTTTGAGTATACATACACTTTAAGTCAACTCTTGTCATCAGTTGATTCAAGAACCCTCTACACTAGTATTTAGTTGTCTGAGCCATCTACCTGAAACACGCATGAAGCTCAGAGAAGTAACAAAATAAATAAAAGAGAACTTGGTTTGTACTGAAATTTTTTTCAATAAACGTTAAAATTTGAAGAAAAAAAAAGAGAACTTGGCAGCGATACCCTACATTGTTCTTTTGTTAAGATTTGTGGATCAACCAATGACAATTGGTAGCCTGATGCACTTTAACTTTATTCTACCAGGTGGTCTTATTACACACACACAACTTTTTAACAATATATGAGCAGAGTGTAACACAGAGGCAGGGTAATATTGCTATAACTGAGGACCGATGAGCTGATTAAACTACAGTGCCTAATTGATGCCAGGGAAAGTATGGCCACAAAGGACTGGTACATGTGTATCCGGGAGGAAGAGGGTGATGAACTGCAGTCTCTGAGCGAAGGCAGGACTCCTAATAGAGATCAAGTCTTCTTCACATGGTTTGTGCTGTGCACCTACCCAATGGAACCCTGGCACTGGTACAAGGCAAAATAGTCTACCGCTCCTTGTAGCTGGGGATCATTGCGCTACCTTCACACCAGACTGGACTGTTATGGGCCACTGATTTCGGACCAGGTAACATGTCCAGCTACTCTATCAGAACCGACCTCGCTGAGTAACTTCCTGGGGGCAGAACCCTCCCTTGGGAGTCTTAAAGGGGACAGTATTTCTGGTTGCCTGTGGGTGCATTACAATACACTCTTATAACATGATTATACAACCCACAGGTGTGTTCCTCTTTATGAAGCAATGGGTTACTGATACATTTATGTTCATCTTTTGGGGGTTTCTGGTTCAATGAAAGGGGGTGAAATACAAGGGTGGAAGCATGTGTGTACACTTTTTGTATGGTACTGTTGAATGATACTGTTGATAACTTTCATTGTTCCTAGAACCTAAGAATATTAGTTTGGGGGTTTCTCTTACAATACTTCATTGTCGATCAAAGTAAATTTAAAGATTTGGCTAATTGGCGCAACTTGAGTGTGGGAAAGCAACAAAGTGTTGTTATACGTATGTACACTTCCCTAGTTATTGTCAATTTGGTAACCCAAGAAGTCCAATCCTCAGCTGCAATAAAAGGTTTAGGATTATTTTGTCTCAAAGTACCGTAACTTTAACACAAATCAGTCAAGCCTTGAGAAGATGGTTGCTTTTATTTTTAAATAAAATATCCCAGCCACAACAAATAAGACAGGCAAACGCTGTTGAACTTAATAATGGCATTTGGTTTATTTATAAAGTAATAAATATGATGGAGTGTAAACAAACTGTACAGTGGCTGCCCATGTATTCTTTGTCTTGAGTCGGAGGTACTGTGTACATTTGAAGAAAGGAGAATGTGAACTGTTTAGAAGCACTTCCTGTGCACAATGGAGGGTCCTGCCTCATCGTATTCCTGCTTGCTGATCCACATCTGCTGGAAGGTGGACAGAGAAGCCAGGATGGAGCCACCGATCCATACAGAGTATTTACGCTCAGGTGGGGCAATGATCTATGAAGAAAAAAAGAGTTATTAGTAAAGTATCCTAATCTGAAGTATCCTCCATCATCTTGCAGAATAGCTACATCAATACCCCTGTACCTCCATTATATTCTGGTCCTCCAGTTTAATTTTATGAACATGATCATAGGGTAAAATTTACATTCTTCTACATTCTACATTCTTGACTAAGAAATTTATGTAATTACTTTCAGCTCATACAAATTTAAACTTGACCAATTGTAAATGTAAACAGAGACATGGTAAAAGCCTCTGTGGAAATGTTTGTGGAAGTCCTTTCTTCTCTGTTGTGGTAGTGGAAATAAGTGAATGTAGAATAGGGATAAACTAATAGGGTGTACTTTGAGACTTTATATTGAAGGCTCACCTTGATCTTCATGGTGCTGGGAGCCAGGGCAGTGATTTCCTTCTGCATTCTGTCAGCAATACCGGGGTACATGGTGGTACCACCAGACAGGACGTTGTTGGCGTACAGGTCCTTGCGGATATCAATGTCGCACTTCATGATGCTGTTGTAGGTGGTTTCATGAATACCAGCAGACTCCATACCTAGGAATTGCAAGAAGAAGAGTATCGTAAGTGAGACTCATTACTTGTATGCCAGTTGTGATTGTGAAGAACATGTGCTGATGGTGCCCCTTGCTGGATTAACACATGCTGCCAAATGGACAGCAACTGCCTACACAACGTAACAGGTGTTGGCCTAAAAATGATAAAAGGGTCTTTGTTGAAGTCACAGCTTGTGTTGGCTGTGGAGAAGGGTATGAACATTCTTTCACGCTCCTTAACATAAATCTGCATGTAACTAGACTGGATTTTAAATAGAGCAATCTACTAACCGACATGATATTCAGCTCACAGTATCTAAGGTCAATGTTGTGAGGCAGCTTTGTCTTTCGGACTTTGATATAAACCATTATAGGCAGTGGGGAATTCCAAATTGTTAGTTTTAAATGCTTTTTCTATGGTTTTTCTATGATTTTTTAGTGGGGCTAATACGATGTTTATTAACCTTTAAATTGAATTGTATGCAGATTTTCACTAGCTTACCAATGAAGGAAGGCTGGAAGAGGGTCTCAGGGCAACGGAAACGTTCATTTCCAATGGTGATGACCTGACCGTCAGGCAGTTCATAGCTCTTTTCCAGGGAAGAGGAAGAGGCAGCAGTGGCCATCTCATTCTCAAAGTCCAAAGCCACATAGCACAGCTTCTCCTTGATGTCACGGACAATTTCACGCTCAGCTGTAGATAGGACAAATACAAAACTAGTTATTTCGAGTGTTGGAGAAAACCTGTAGAGTAACCATTATGAAGACATTAGGACTAAAGCGGTTAAATGAATTTTAGTGTACTGTGGTGAGGTTTCCAGCAAAGCGCATCTTTCAAGAGCAACCTAAGTGCTTGAAGAACGTAGAATGTAAGGTTTCTTTAAAACTCAAATCCTCCTTCCTTAAATGTATTGGCAGACCATACTGCATTGGCTTTACTTGATTGATCTGCAGTAAACCATAACAACCAATTATGGATTTCTGCTACCAGTCTAATAAAATAACATGTATTGTTGCTCTGAGTTCATACGAGAGGTAAAATCCTAGCACTAGTATAATACAAAGCATAATACACATGTCATTGGAAAGCCACCTTTAATAAGTCAACATGTTTCCTGTTGTCAGTAGAAAACTGGTAATTCTACATCCATAAAGTGCGAACATCTCATCCTTTATCTAGGTTGCCATGAGTTTAACTGCAATGTAATATGGGATTTGCATAGTAGTTCCATATTACTGCAAATCCCTAGGTCTAGTTATCATGGATATCAAAGAACTGTGTGTTCTCTAGCTACTGTGTGCTAATGTGCCTAAGGCACTACAAATTTCATTAGAGATTCCTGCGCTATGTGACATCCCTTCTGTACTGCCATAAAGATGGCTCTAAGGCTTAAACCCTACAGTGACTAAGTTCTTAGAAGCCAAAGGATGACAGAAAACTTGCCTGTGGTCACGAAAGAGTAGCCACGCTCAGTCAGGATCTTCATGAGGTAATCTGTGAGGTCTCTGCCAGCCAGATCAAGACGCATGATGGCATGGGGCAGAGCATAACCTTCATAGATGGGGACATTGTGTGTGACACCATCACCGGAGTCCAGAACGATACCTGACAATCACAAAAAAGAGAAAATAGATGATGCAAAGTATGACATATTTACACAGTAAAGAGCGGAGTCATTATGGTCTTCTGCTACTATGAACAGCTTGTGGTAGAAGAACATGCTGTCCCAAGAGCTTTGACTAATACTGTCTGGCTATGGTTGGAGATAGTAGAAAGCACTAGTGACTCTATGGGTCTCTATAACCTCTCTATACAAGAGAGCTAAACCATATATAGAAAAGGGCGGCAAGCAAGCTGCAGTATATAGAAAAGGGCAGCAAAAAAGCTGCAGTATATAGAATATGTATAAACAATGGCGGTAAGCCAAGCCACAGTATATAGAAAATGGCGGTGAGCAAGCTGCAGTATATAGAAAATGGAGTGAGCAAGCTGCAGTATATAGAAAATGGTGGAGAACAAGCCGCAGTATATAGAAAATGGCAGTAAACCTGCAAGAGAACAGATTATTCCACTTTCAGTTGTACTCTTCTTCCTGATCAACATACTAGCTTTAGGGATTTGACTTAAAAAAAAAAAAGCAGTAATAGAGAACTGGCAAAGCAATTACCGCTACTTCTCTCTCTTCTCCATGTAACAGACAGATGTTTCTACCCCTTGTGTTCAGTACAAGGCAGCATGGGGTCACATCACTTGATTACCCCTCCTCTGCGAAGTGCTATTTTGGTAAATATAAGCCAGTTTCTGTACCAACAAATAGGCTGGATTCAGAAATGAGATGTCTGTGTCACCAGCATAAGGAGATTAAACCTCTCGTAGCATTCTGCTTGAACTTGCGATGAATTAAGTTGACTTTTCTGCATTACTGGGGTTTGGTTAGAAAAAGAAAACTAAAAGTTGTTGAAGTAAGACTAATGTGTTTATTTAGAACTTAGTTTATAATTATTGTATGCTATAAGGAGTTTTGTAGGTCGGGTTAAATCCTGAAATATCTAAGCATTGGAAGGAGAGAATATTTGTTGCTAGAGCATTGAGCAAAGTAAGCATTGCCCAAAGGATCAGAATGTCAGGGACATCCAGATTATAGTTGTTTTCATCATATTATGAAAAATGTTCTTAACTGCTATGAATTATTTGATTATAACACAAGACATAGGTTCTTTTTCTCACCTGTGGTACGACCGGAGGCGTACAGGGACAGCACAGCCTGGATGGCAACATACATGGCTGGGACGTTGAAGGTCTCAAACATGATTTGGGTCATCTTCTCACGGTTAGCCTTTGGGTTCAGGGGAGCTTCAGTGAGGAGGGTGGGGTGCTCCTCTGGGGCTACACGGAGTTCATTGTAGAAGGTGTGATGCCAGATCTTTTCCATGTCATCCCAGTTGGTGATGATACCATGCTCAATGGGGTATTTCAGAGTCAGGATACCTCTCTTGCTCTGAGCCTCATCACCTACGTAGGAGTCCTTCTGACCCATACCAACCATGACTCCCTAAAGCAAAGAAAATAGAGGTTACAAAAACTCACAGGCATTTCGAAAACACAGAACATCACTATAACACTAGACATGTGATAACACTAGAAATTTGCTGTTCTGAAGTTCTTATAGAGCAAAGCTCTGACCAACAACTCAAGGTGACAAGATAATTTGACCCTAAAATCTGCCCAGCTGCCTATGATCCAAACGCCAATGGGCCCAGTAAATTCCCTGAGGGTAATTTGGCAAGACAGCCGTAAATGATACTAATGGACTGTTGGCAAAGCTTCTTCTTATATGCTTAGCTTCCCCTCATCAGTATTTGGACGTTAGACGTGCTCCTTCAGTTATTCAAGCTACTGTAGAGCCATTCAAAGTGTGCCAGTGTGGACTGTATAACAAGGTAAATTGCGCACAGTATGGCTGGAGAATATAAGCAGGCTCAAAGCTGCCTATTAATAACTGGCTCGTCTTATCACTGAACCTTGCCGGACAGGGCCTGTGCATGTGCTATTTTTATCTCCCAGTAGTAGAAAAACAAGGAAAGATTAAGCGCCACAGATACAGAGGCGTGTTACCAACAAGCCGTGAATTTATTAAGTCAACAGAGCCGTGAATTTATCAACAGATCATACCGCTATACCTCTGTATGTATAATTTAATGAGAATATAAGCAAAATTATCTCATTATTGGTTTATTGGATAATCGTAAATTAAATAAACATTTTTGTTACCCCTAAACTAAAATAAAATTTAATGGTTGGATATAGCCCATATTACCATGGGTAGACTCTTATAATATCATTATACCCACAACTACTGTACCTGATGACGGGGGCGACCAACGATTGAGGGGAACACAGCACGAGGGGCATCATCCCCGGCGAACCCAGCTTTTACCAGCCCTGAGCCGTTGTCGCACACCAAGGCGGTAGTCTCCTCATCGTCACACATGTTGGCAGGTTAAGTTCTGTAAATGGGGAAAAAAAGAGAAAAAACCTCAGAACTAACTCCATTGTTAACAGGCACACAGCTCAATCAGTGATAGTGTAGGTGACCCCATACTGAAAATGAGTGCTGATACCTATACCTATACACCATAGATATCTGTAAATAAGGTTTTTTTTGTAAGAAAGTCTTACTAGTGCTACATGTAGCACTAGTAAGAGTTTCTTACTAAAAAACCTTATTTACAGATATCTATAGTAACTGTCTTTTTTATAGTTAGTGGTATTGTATAACTGTATCATTATTATATATTAAATCCCACCTGTACAGCATGTCTAAAAGTTTTTACAGAGAATTTGGTTTATTGGTATCACTTAAACTCCAAACTCTCTGTATTCATCAATGGCTAACACGGTACAACGCTCTACTATTACTATAAGTTTTTTATTAACTCCTGTCTGGAAGGGATGCTGTCACATGGCAGCTTCATTCCTGTTGCGGAGACACAACAGGAAGTAAGAGAAACCTCCCAAAAAATCAAATTTTTCCAGATGATGTTGGTGTGTCTGTCCCAGAGACCTTGTACTTTATGAAGCATTTTATCTTGGTGACAATGGTTGCGATAGTGAATCACCAAATAGGTACACAGAAAAAAAGAAAATTAAAAGAATTGTTAACAATTCCACACTCAATCTGAAAAAGTTTTAATTTGTCCTCTACCTAAATTGTGGGGTAAAGGGACTTTTGTGTCCCTTAATCCAACAACTTATGTGAGGGACAATTTTAAATATTTTAGAGACACTTGGGATGTTGCCATCCTCTTATCCAATTATTTAGCCCACCATACACCTTTAGATCACTCCATACAATTTCCTTTAAATCTACCAACAACTATGTAGTGCAGGGTCCTCCCTGATAGAATACATAGTGATTGTAAGGGTTAGAAAGGTCCTCATATTACATGGTTTGGGTAGAACAAAAGTTGAATGTACAGAAATTGTATGGTAAGATTGTAAGGTGTATGGGAGGCTTTAGAGTGTAAAGCCCCCCATACACCTTTAGATCACTCCATACAATTCCCTAGTATAGTGGCCTCGCTGATAGAATATACACTGATTGGAAGATTTAGAAAGGTCCCCATATTACATGGTTTGGGTAGAACAAAAGTTAATTGTACAGAAATTGTATGTTAAGATTGTTAAGTATATGGGGGTCTTAAGCTAGCCAGACACCTTTAGATCTCTCTGTCAGATGTCCTTTAGATCTACCAACAACTATTGAACACAGGTAGACTTGATGGTTTACAAAGTCCCTCATATTACATGGTTTTGGTAAAACAAAAGGAGATCTAAAGGAAATCTGACAGAGAAATCTAAAGGTGTATGGGGACCCTTGGAGTGTAAGCCTGATTGGCCAGGGTCCTTAACTCCTCCTGTGTGTTATCTTTGTTGCTCTATGTTGCATCTCAGCTCTAATTTAATGTACATCGTTGCTTAATATGTTGGCACTATATAAATAAAAGTTAATATTACACCCAAAAGCTTAATATATACAAAATTCCACGTTTAAACTATTCAATTTAAACAACTCTCACATGTAAAATAAATTAGATTGTTGGAACACAAGTAAAACAAAAACTCTTCTCTCTATATACAAAATGAACTATTGTATATATCAAATGTGCTTTTTTCCTGCCCCTCCTGTCCTTGTAATCCTAGATCCTCACATGTCAGGGAACAGCTGTCTTTTACACACAAACCCTGACTGTCCTTCTCTTCCCCAGTCTGAACTTACACACATTCCTGTGATCCCAAGTTTGTTAACCGCTTTCATACAGGAGCCGCAAAGAACTCTGCCGCTTGCTTCTTAACTACATCTGAACTAGGTCAAGCAATTAAAATGAAGACTTTTAGGATTCTCCGCTTTTCTACTAGTCCTACTGATAGTCCTTTTAAAATGTAGTCAGTTCTTTAAAAAATATATCTAAACATTCTATACTGTAGTTATTTACTAAAAACTTTGGTGAATATCTAACAAAACAATAAAAAAACTGCAATACAGAGAGTAGCGCTGATCCCAGAATGTGCTGCTATAGGAGCGCACTAACTTCTAATGAAAAAGTTCAAAAAAGTAGTCTGGTAATCCTTCTTTAGTTTCGAGAGCAACTTCTATCTTGTACTGAATTAAAAGAACCAAAAAAAGTCTGTTTCCATATTATCCCACAAAAAAAAATGGAAGGTTGACGTGACTGTCCAAGTGCTGAAATCCGTGCGACGGGAGGAAGCCATGCGTCCCTGCTGGTACTCACCTGGTCAGCGCAAGAGAGCTGGCTGCTGTGATTGAATTTGGCTGGGTGCTGCCTTGGGGACTGACTTGTCAATTTATACTCTGCCTGAAGATGTGGAGTTGGTGGGGGAGCTCCACAGGGAAAGGCAGGAGGCCTCTCCTTATTTGGTAGCTTCTGGGCCATTGAGTAGCAAAGAAGCCATTAATGGAGTAGGTGAGGGGGAGGGCATGGTCCGTGGACCCCTTAGCCCATGTATGGAATGGTGTAGGTGGGGAGAGAACTACGAGGGATGGCCAAATAGGGTTTCCCAAAAAAGCATTTCTGCTATGCTGGGTGACAAAAAAAACAAAACAGCACAATGAAAGAAATAGTACAGAATCAGTGACTACTTAGGGAGCAGACAGGTGCAACACAATGGTAAAGGGAGGGGGCTGGAGAGGGGAATGAAGGGAGCTGCAGACCAGGGGGGTGATTTGTGTTCTGTTTAATGAGACCTTGGACAGCAGTTTAATATGCTGCTGACTACATTAATAATGAAATAAGAAGCCTGTTAAGTAGTACAAAGAAAGGACTGAGCTCCTAAAGTATTTCACATATTCTTAGAGCCTTTGGCAGAAGGTTTTAATAAACGGGCCAGCGGAGGTGAGACACAAGGTCCATCAAATATGGCCTCTGTAATCCCCTTAATGCCCCTGGGGCCGCAGGCAAAGGTGTTAAAGTCCCTCATTACCGGCGCATCCTGTCCCCTGGACACAGTTTTTCTTGAAAAATTTAAAGGAGTGAAAGGGTTAATTGGACACTCGTTCACCGAAAAGCTCGCACACTGTCAGGTTTGAACTTTTCTAAGGATATCATATATGGAAATAGCTGCTCTTTGGCAGAACAAGGTTGAAGTTTTGCCCTGGGACAAGCAGTGATGCCAACGTGTTATGAGTGGAAATCCCCGCACTCTTCCATTTCATTATTGATTCGGTTCAGCATTCCTCACTAAATATGTGCCCGTTCGTGTGCCAGGCCCTCTGATTTCAGTACAAGCTCCACATACAGTATAATACATATACTATGGGCTGTCAGGGTTATGTATCTGTGATTAAGATAAAACTAAAAGCTTATATTTTATAACTATGCGATGCTATGCTCATTGTGATGCCACCTGGGTATACCTATGCAATGCCGGGTCAAGGCAGGCGGCGTACAGGATGTATTGGCTTCACTTTTTACATCCAATGTAAATCGAACATGTCAAATAATTTCATTTGATCGATATTATAGCTTCATTCAAATGTATTAGATCGAGCAAAAACGAACTATATTTTGTTCAAGTAAATCTGAAAGAAATTTCATTCAGTCAAACAAAAATCGAGTGTATACATTTGATACAGGCCCAATCGATATTCGATCAAAATATTGAACATCCTGATCTAATCTATTGCTGATGAACTTAGTGATACTTTTAATGATCTTGTATTGGAAAAGAAATTACAGTAGTTTGGATAGAAGGTGAAGAAAAATTAAGCCAGAAATGTCACAGAGAAGGAGACGACTTTTCTACCTGTTAGTGAACCTGCCTGGACGTTTACAGAAAATTTCCAGTATGCTGGATAGTATGCTCTTCCCTGTACTGTACATAGGACAGTTATTTTCTGTCTGCTGTTGAATGGACCCTAGAAAATCGTCACCCAGGTTGAGCCACATAAACCTCTCAGAGGAGTATCTAGCGTCTGTACAGCTGTCTGTCCAGTATTGTAGTTCAGTGATTAGGCAGGATGGATTGCAGAGGGGTGCTGCTTACTCCCCCCTCCCGCCTTCCTTCTCCATATAACAGAAGGAGCTCTGTATGTACTTCTATATGTAATGCTTCTATGTGTGGGTAGATACATGGCAATCACCCAAACATGGCAACCGCCTCATTGCACATACCGTTACTGATACTGAAGATTACTCCATACAATTTCCATATGTAGTATACAGGGAGTGCAGAATTATTAGGCAAATGAGTATTTTGACCACATCATCCT
>CM070043.1:10130044-10150112 GCA_036250615.1 Ptychadena robeensis
ATAAAATTATTCCTCAAAAATACCACTTGCCTAATAATTCTGCACTCCCTGTAGTGGCCTTCCTGATAGAGTACATAGTGATTGGAAGGTTAAAGCTAGGCATGCACGGTTCGATTTTAGTATGATCAATCTTCTATTTGTTTTTAGGTCTTGATCTTTTCATCGAACACCGATCGTAATCAAATCTAAAGTAGTGCTGCATGAAAAATTTGATCGTATTGCTGGGAACACACTCATAGATATGGGCCAGATGGATGGCTGCTTCGAGCGCGGTCATCTATCTGGTCCATATCTAATGTGGCTGTTTTCGAGCGGGATCAATCTATCCTGCTCAAAAACAGGGATATTGGACATGACCATAAATTATGGTCCATGTCCATTGCTTTGCATGGGGACCGTGGGGTCTTAACGCAAAGCATCGTCGGAGCTGGAGACACAGCAGTGCTCTGCCTCCAGCTCCTTCAAGGTCGGGCAGCAGAGCGACATCACCGTGCTGCTGGTGACAACCTTGAACAGGAAAGAGTCATATATAAATGTGATCATGGAATACAATCGCCCCGACCAACAAACACGATGCTACAATTTTGGTTCAATGATTTATGTTCAATCGATGTAAATTTGATCGCTTTAAGTCTAATGCTAAAATCTAATTGTGTATGCCTAGCTTTAGAAAGCTCCTCGTATTACATGGTTTTGGTAAATTTGATTGTACAGAAAGTGTATGGTAAGATTGGAAAGTGTATCGGGGGCTTAAGCAAACCCTCTATAGTTTGTGTAATAGTGTGGCAGACCATGGGGTTATGCATGGAGGTGAAATAGGGTACAGCTCCATACCTATGTAGTTAGTTCTGCTGTCCATATCTTGGTCGTTTTCACATTTGTAATATAGTAGAAGCTCAGCACCTTATTACTGCTGACAAGGAGCTGAATATGGTGAGAAACTCAATTTAGTTATAATTATTCTATAAGATTTATCCCACTTGGGGCTCATCCAGGCAGCTACTCAATACTGCGCGTCCATTTTGTTGAAGCTGTGTATGAACATTGTTGGACAATATACACAACTAATCATGTGGTATCTATGGAGGACTTGGCTAAATAAACAGGCAAAGGTGCTACATCCCTACTGGTGAAGTACAGAATAGAAACAATGTTTTAGGAACCCTGGGTTCATGACCCTGGGGTGTCCTAGAAGCACAAGGCTGAGTGCTAGTGGAGACTTTTAAGGCACCCAATCAGAAACTATATCAATACCAGTAATGATTTATTGTGTGGAACATCCCCAAGTGCCCAATTGCCTGCATACTGGCTGCCTGAAGGTGCCTGAAGGTGCCAAATCTGGATGGTGCATGGGTCAGCCACCTACTGTTCACAGCCCCTTCCAGTCTAAAACAGCCAAGTAGATACAGCGATGTGATCTGTGTTACAAGGGATGGATATGGTCCTGGCTCCGATGCATTTTGCCCTTTATAGGGACTTCTTCAGGGAGCAATTATCCTCTGTATGCTTGTTGGACACTAACCTTGGCTCAGACTGATAATGGAGCCAACACAGATGACTAGTGTCTGGTGCTCTATAATAGGTATGCAATAGCGGATATGTGTTTCTATGTTGTCCCAATACACACTTCAGACTGATAAAAGCTGTTCATACATGGGACGATTGGGATCGACAAATGATAAACCACAACATGATGATGCAACTAATAAATAAACGTGCGTGCTCACGGCCATCTAGCTGGCCCATAAAATATGCGGCTATCTCTGTTTCAGCCATATTGGACATAACTGTTAATACAGCAGATGTCCGTTGCTTTGCCTAGAGACCGCGGGTCTCCAGACAAAGCATCGGCTGAGCTGCAGAGAGCTGTTTTCCCAGCTCCGCCGATATCTGACAGCAGCTTGATGACCCTGTGCTGTACCCCGCGCTGCAGGTTAATGGGATTTCTAGTCTTAATTTTAACGGGGAATTATTCAGAAAAACAAAATAGCGAACCTTGCCTATACAAACAGTAAGAAGATTTGTATCTGATGAGATCAAGCATGAGCAGTTATTTCCTGTAAAAACTGCCAGGTGGGTGCTGCACCATGAGCAAACATTTGATTTAAGAAAGCCGAAATGTGACCTGCTGGCATAAAGGGTTAAATCTGTATCAGTTGCTCTGTATCTGTGAAAGGTTGGATTTAGATCTTTGTATGACCGACACTTTGTATAATAGTCCAAGTTATGGGCCCTGAAACATTGAGTATGCTGAAACTCCCGAACTTCTCTAAGCAGAGATCTGGACGGGTCCCACTCTAGCATAAACTTTTCATGTGACTGCAGTATCCAGGCTTCAGGGAATGAAGTGAATGTATTATTCATCTGAAAATAAATGAGTGTTAATTTTGCATGGGACATCTTGGGTGCCACAATGAAGGTCACATTTTAACGGCAAGACGTGTCAACGAAAATTGATTTTTGAGGAATTTATCAGAGTAAAGGCCCCCATACACGTGTAGGATTTCATGGCCAATTGATCACTCATCCAATTGATTCCGGCGATCTCAGCGGGAATGGGAGCTGCGATCAATCTGCCAATTAAGAGTATCCGTTCGCTGCACACCACCTTGTCCAATTGATCACGTCCAATTGATCGGGGGCTCAGAATTGGATCCGACAAAGAACTGCCCGATCGGCCCTGAATCAATCTGATGGAACCAACATGTTGGTTCCATCAGATTGATTCAGGGCCGATCGGGCAGTTCTCTGTCGGATCCAATTCTGAGCCCCCGATCAATTGGACGTGATCAATTGGACAAGGTGGTGTGCAGCGAACGGATACTCTTAATTGGCAGATTGATCGCAGCTCCCATTCCCGCTGAGATCGCCGGAATCAATTGGATGAGTGATCAATTGGCCATGGAATCCTACACGTGTATGGCTAGCTTAAGGTTCTTCAGAATCTGTCCAGCTCCTTATCCCGAATGTAAGAAAAAGTTTTGACGTTCTACGTTCCTGCAAAATAATTCAGTTTACTGAACTGAAAATGAGTAAAGTTACATATAAAGTGTGGTCTGGGAGACCGAGGGAGTCACATCCCGGCTGCTTTGTTAGGAAATCAGAAAGGCGGAATATTGTATTGTGATTGATTTCCTAATGTGATGGCTGTAGCACAGTAATTTACCCGCCTCCCTATTTTTGCAGCCCATGTAGTGTGTCTGTCAAAAATGGCACCTACACCTGGCCAAATATAGTAACAAATAACAATCGCTCTATTCTTAGAAATGCCAGACATTTGTTCACAAGTACTGCACACAATGAAAGTTCAGTATCTCTCCCACAGCGGTGCCTACTGCCGCTATACAAATCCATCACAGTCCCTTCTGTGCCCCCAAACTGGCACATTTCTGATAATTTGATTAACACAATCAATCTGGTACAATAGATAAGCAAACATTTAATAGAAAAAGTTTCAACATCCAGTTGGGACATGTTTATATTCAATGGAAGCAGTTTGGGACAATTGTTATGTGTCATATCCAAGACTTTCCAGTATAATTCAGATTTTAGGGCTTTTCACACCAGCCATGTTGTGTCACATGTATGGCAATGCAGTAGTAGTGCTAACGCAGGGTACACAAGTTTCATAGGGCCCTCAACCCCACAGCACTACCACTAGCTTGTATAGGAGATGTAGCGCAGCAGAATGCATTCACAGCGTAACCATCTAGCGCAACTACCCCCGTTCACTCCGCTTAGGGCCATGTTATCAATGGGCTTTTGGTCACAACTTGATGGAGGCTTGAACTGACGAATTGGGCTGTGGCAGCCCCGTCAAAGCCCATCGTGTCAGTACCAGGCTTGTGCAATACGCTAAAATCCCTGCGTTCAACATTGCTGAAGTGTTAACGCCGCGCAGGGCAGCAAGTGTGAATGGGGTTATGTTTACTGTCGGTACCAACCGGTTGGATTGCTCTCTTACACTGAATTGCCCACCAAAGGGAAGGACTCAATTTTCCTCCAAAACTTAGAAGAAAGGAAGGTGGACATGGAATCTTCATTCATGTTTGCATGAGGCCATTAGCCACTATGTCATTGAGACAGTTATGTTTGATGGCTAATCCAAGCCATCTTAAGTGATCATATAATATAGGTATGTATGCCCAAGTCACAGTCTAGGCAGCTAGACAGATGCCAGGTTATGCCATTTTAGGACCTTAGCCAAAGCCACCCACTATACTGATCCTTGTTACATCCCTAAAATCGGCCCCCATCAACCCAAACGTTAATACCCAAAAGTATTAGCAAATTGACAACCTGGTATTTGTCCTTAAAATCATTCAAACAATTTTAATTTATAGAAGTATATTAAAATTAATTGCCAAGTTCAAATTTGTGAGATATAATTCCACATGACATGATCGGTATTCTCATTGCCATTGCGACTATATGTTTGCCCCCCTGACAATGCTTCTTCAGGACATGAACAATGTGGATCAATATTGTAATAGTTTAATACCATAGACAAAGGATACTTCTGGGGGTAAGGGATGGGTTTCTGCACCAGGGCTCCCCTGCTCCAACAGAATGGAGACAAGGAGTGATGGACAGTGCAACCTAGGGGCAATAATTGATGCTGTAAACACCAATGAGGTACTTTCGTTGGTACCTTGGTCCTCAGACTGAAGCCACCCTCCTGGGTGAATGGCCATTAAATATTGGATAAGGTCAATATCGATTGATTGTACAAGTATCTGAAGGGGTTTCTAGGTATTTCAATGGATTTGTATTTGACGGTACTATGGAACATGTGCATAGGACTTCGAAAAGGAATCATTACGTTTTGAATCGATTGCCCTGTGTGGTAGTATATTTGAATGATGTTTGACCTTTAGAATGCTGACCATCTCTGGTCCAGTTGTGGAAAAAAGCTTGTGTTTATATGGCCTGGCCAATGTCAGAAATGATGTGTCAAAAATCATTTGAGTTTGGTATAGCAAGTGGTATAATGATTGATACATCATTAGTAATATCTACTATATCTGTCTCCTGCAAGTTCTCTGTTAGTCTCCTTTCTGAAAACAGTAATATAGAATGGGTAAAATTGGTGGACAAGCTGATGGACACTTTAACCCCCCTGAAGGCTCCATCTCATCCAGCGCGGACTTGTCAGTATAGCAATGGACGAAATGGAGCTGTCCGGTCAGACGATGGACCTGGGGCCTGTCAGCAGCAGTAAGAGACCATATTTTGCTACCCGAAATATTTCCCTACCCTTACAACTGTGCATGTGCAGATAGCCCTAGTTTTTGGGGTTTGAGGGTTAATGTTCTGATTTTCGGTTGTCAAGGTTAGGGGATGGGGGGGGGGGTTAGGATTACGGGGTTCCAAGGGTTAGAGTTGGGGGTTGGGGAGGTTAGATTCATTTTATTTCCAATTCACGACCGATCCACAAAACTCACCCCCTACTATCAAGAGCACCACTCTCCCTAACCCCCCTAACCTTGACACCCAAAAATCTAAACATTAACCCTGAAAACTTCAAAACTAGGGTTTTCTGCACATGCACAGTTGTAAGGGTAGGAAAATATTTCAGGGTAGCAAAATATCTCAGAACACAGGCCCTGTGCGGTACGATACTGTCTTAAAACCCCTTTTTTGGTATATAAGAAATGTACACAAACCATTCCTAATTGCCTAATTAATTAATTAGGCTAAAATGTAAGTATCTAAGTAATACTAAACAAAGAGCCATTCAGGAGCGCCGTTTGGGAGCCAAAAGAGTCGAAGCTTTGAAAAGAGCCGGAATTCCCATCACTAGCTACTCCGATCTGAAGGAGAAGCTGGAGGAGGAGAACGGACCCCTCTCCCTCAAACCCCCCTCACATCAGAGGGGGGCGGCAGGAGATTCAAAAGGAAATCACACCAGAACAGTCTTCTATGCAGAAGACTGTTCCCAGTGTTATTTCCAGATGTGCTCTTTTCAGTTTACCCTTTCTCATGAACACACCAGGGGACAGAGAGTGCCAAAGGGCATTGTATTGGATACAGTGATAAGTATAAAAAAACACTAAGCACATTTCCATGAATGTAATATAAAATTTTATTATGAATATAAAAAAAACATAAATATGAATACATACTGTTTGGAAATCTATCATACAAAAGAAGTATTTTAGAGATTTTATCATTCAAATAATACCTTTTATTATGTATATCATTATTTTATGTCATTTTTTTTTACAAAATTGTTTGTTTCAAACAGGATTATATTCAGGATGTCTACTTGACACTTGTACAGACATATTTTAGAAAGTTACAGGCCTACAACATAAAAACATATTCCATTGAAGTCTATGGTGCGCTTTTGGTACAGAAATCTGGACCTCAGCAGAGCGCTAGGGAGGTTAACTTACCTGCTCTTGTTCTAGGCCTGTGAGTGCCTCTTTGTTACACACATACATACAGAAACAAACAAACATATACATATACCATTACAACACAACTTCTCTAGCCTGTTTTGTTGATCCAAGATAGGATTTGGCATCATAAATGCTGTCCATCTAACAATGACATTGGATTATTGCAACCAATTAAAGACTCATCAGACCAGGCAATGTTTAGCCAATTATATGTAACAAAGTTGCCAGTAAGTGGATATATATATTTGCTGGTCATCATATTAGGTATGCCTGGCAAACTCCTTGTTAAGACCAAATCAATTGAGCATCTAGATATTGTGACGTTCAAACCAAACATCAGAATGAAGATGAATGGTTTAGATTTAGGTAACTGCTTGTGATCAGGTTAGTGGGAGCAGGCGCGGCTGATCTGAGTATTTCAATAACTCCTGATCTTAAGCAATTTTGTTTCCAGTGAGCAACAGCAATTCTGCCCAGAGAGGAGGTCATAGGTCAGCGATGGCAATGGTGACCTGTCAGCCTGCACAGAGGAATGAACTTTAGCCTATTGGCTCTCATTGCTGTCAGTTCTCTTCTGATACTCTACCCTTCTATGTAAGGGCTTGTTTCCACTTGTGCGGAAGCCCGATTCTGTTCAATGGGCTCATACCTGCCGCGGTCAGGGGGCGGCTGAGGCGCAGTCCGCCGCTCAAAAACTCGGTTCACCGCGTTTTTGAGCGCAGTCAGCACTCTTCCACGGTCGCCCACCCCTTACCGCGGCCATAGAGGTGAATGGGCGCCGCTAAAAACTGCATGAGATGCGGTTCTTAGCAGTGGTGGTTCTTAGCAGCGGCAACCGTGCCGCCGGCTTCCGCACAAGTGGAAACAAGCCCTTATAGGGAAGTAGAGTGTGTGTTAACATGCTTGTGTGTGCATATGATGTGTTTGGGTTTCAGTTTGGCCACTCGTTCTCTAAAAGGTTCACCATCACTGTCATAGGTGAATAGCAATAGCAAGAATAGCAAGGTTTGACCTACTAGAAAGAAAAACAGTATTCTTGATACTGGAATTTTAAAAAATGATGCCTTCCAACTAAAGGAAGCAGAAGAGCATTTTTCAAATGATACTTCAATGGAACAATGTACCCTGTCATACAGCACAAATTATCTAAAAATGTTTTCTGGAAAATGATAATGAGTTAATTATACACAAATTAACTTGCCTTAATCTGGTCATAGAACACTCTAGTCCGAACAGGCATCTCATTCTTTAGGAGTCCACATCTTCTTGCACGGTGTATGAAAATGTGTTTTCAGTTTTGCATGGAAATAGAGTTTAACCTTATTCACTTGTTTCAAATGTTTGCAGGCAACTGAAGAGCACTATTCTATGCTGCTGATTAGAAGATCCAACTACAGCTAGTTGTACGGCAATGAGGTATCTTTCCAGTGGTGTGCCACTTTCTGCCTAGGCCATGGATCCTGCTTTATATCCTGTGTGGAACCTCTGTTAGGGTAAAGGCCCCCCCATACACGTCTAGATTTTTCATTCAATCAACTTAACTTATCTGTTACTACAGTTCGCAAACATTACGATCAATCACCAATTTCCCTTTTTAAGTTGATTGAACAGAAAATCTAGACGTGTATGGGGGAGCTTTACTCTCAGTCTGGGTGCTGGAGACTAATCTTCATGGAAGTGGATACGCAAATAGTGGTTTCACTGGTTTGGACTTTTACAATTAGCTTCTGAACGTTTAGCCCTGTAGGCCCACCCTCTATGGCCCCCAATTATCCCTTATGACCTGGGCAGGGCTGATGCGTATGGTGAGAGAAAATCTCCTTTTAAGCCCATTTAACATTAATAAATGAAGACGTGACACCAAATTTGATGGGAAAAGTGAAATATAACATTGGCCACAGCTTTAATGAGAAAAACATATATTCTAAAAAAATCTGTACCTTACAGTGCCCACCCAATTTTTCAGTAAAACTTTATTACCCCACAAAAACTGGTACCAGTTCAGTGGGTACCCAAATGTGTGACTCCTATACTACACCATTATCCAAACCAACTAGGTCATTGATCCCCTTAAGAGCTTGATGACTGCCCCTCCACCAGCACGTCACCAAATCATCCATGGATTTTTCTTTAAAGGCAAAAACATCATCATCATCATCATCAGACAAAATAAATACACATTCCCTACATCTAGCAACAAGTACAGGGATGGAGGGTGGGTCACGCTCATCGTCTCCAAAGAGGAAAGGGCTGAGCTACTTATCAAACTCCCCACTGCCTGTCGCCTACTAGCTAACATCACTTCCTGCCAACAAATTACCCCTAACCTTACCACAGCCTGCCCAGTCAAGTAATCCTCTGCTAAGGGTGCCCCTTGGGTTTGAGTTCTTCATTATTTTGTGCCTGTCCTGTTTAATAAACTTCCCCTGGTTTTCTGGCTGATTTCCATATTTATACACGTTTCTGCTACACTGGTCCAGCTTTTAACTAAATACTTCACATTCTTTGTTTTGATTTTTTGTGCCTATCTCAAAATAAGCTATACATTGTAAATTTAAAGTCAATTTTTTATGCTTTTTATGCTTGACTATGAACAGAAGCAAGATTTTCACTGATCATTTATGATCATCTCAGGCAAAACTCTATAGAGTTGATTAATCATTGGGAAGATCTGCTAAACTAAATGATTTCTGCAGTTGCTTTTTTGAGAGAGTAGAGTTAGTGATGTCGCGAACCCAAATTTTCGAGTTCGCGAACGGCGAACGCGAACTTCCGTCTCAGAAGCACTCGAACACGCAACCCCTCCATGGAACTTCAATTGGATGCGAATTTTAAAAAACAAGGGCACCCCCTTTTCTGGCCACTTGTTGGGAAGTGTTTCAGGGGTCAACACCTGGTCAAAGACATGACAGAGGGTGATCCATGGCCAAACTAAACTCCCAAAATTTTTTTTCAGCATGCAATAAATCCGCACCAAAGATTTCACATGATATTCAATGGATCGCGTCGCATTGGACGGGTTTTCGCGTCATCGTCCTCGTTTGGCGGGTTTTCTCGCGTTCGCTCATGGCATTGAACACCTGGAAAAAAAACAATGACATGCAGAGGGAATCCAATGCAAAACTCCCAAGAAAAAATGTGTTTTTTCACAAAATAAATCCCACCAAAGATTTCAAGATAGTCAATGGATCGCGGCGCTTGGCGGGTTTTCTCGCGGCATCTTCGCGTCGCGTTTGCGGGTTTGTCTTTTCGCGTCGTTTTCGCGTCACTCATCACTCTGGCATTTGCCTGTGTCCCCACCTTTGCCCGTTTCACCAACCATTGCCCTTTTCAACCTCAAACACCAGTGCCCGTGCACACTATTGTCCGTGTCACTGACCCTTGCCCGTGGTCCCCACCTTGCCCCGTGTCACACTATTGTCCTGTCACTGACCTTGTCCGTGTCACTAGTCACACCATTGCCCTTGTCACTGACCTTTTTTCCGTGTCTCCACTCTCTCAGGCAGCATGTGAATGGCATCTCTCCATCTCCTTGCTGTGTGAGTAGAGGGTAGGCCTGGTCCTTGAGGTGGTGGTGCTGATTGACTGGATTATATGCCTGCTGACTGAAGACTCACAGGGTCAAAGTTGTTCATGTAAAGATAGGGCTGAACTATTTTTGCCATGTGTTTTAGTATTCGGCAGCGAAACGCGAACCTGCTATATTCGCCGCGAACAGTTCGGCGGCGAACAGTTCGGGACATCTCTAAGTAGAGTATGCTTTTTGTTCACCCCCCTGACCTCCCATAGAGCAGAACAGGCTGTTTGGCAGAGATGAGCAGGCTGGCTATACATAGGTTGGGTCTGGAATGATCACTAATGATCATTTCACACAACAATTTGAGATGTGTATGAAGCTTTACCATTATCCAGATATACATTTTGCATGCATTTCTCTAAGATACATTTCAGTAAAATAGGTATAAGTATCATTATTCCTATGAGGCCTCCAGATTTTGATTTATGGTTAAGAATTAATAGTCCACTGATGGTTTTATTTTGCCTCTTTATTTCACATTCTCCCCCTGTCCAGCCATATAAATAGACTTAGATTGTTCTATAACAATAAATTTGTTTAGGACGTCCCGTCTCGAGTTAATTTTTTGCTGACAGCGAGTGGATTTCAGGTCAGGCATATATCTACGCGGGATAAACGCTTGTTTGCATTTTCTCTTTGTTAATTTCTGTTCTGAATGGCATTATGGGAATTAATGGTTGTATGTGACTTGTTGAGTAGAAATTCAGTGGATGAAAAGTGCATTCTTGCTAAAATTCAGCAAGTACATGACAGATACGGCAAATTCTTTTTTCAATGAGTGTATTAGTCTTCAATATAATTTTTTTTATTATTGACTAACAGTCAACACCGCTTTAACATATTATCATATTTTCTCTGCAGAGGGGAAGCTTCTCCATGACCTACACAACTGCGGTATTCCATCAGAAAGTATTATGTAGAAAATAAGTCCTGTGCACTGAGCTCAATTCTGTGCCCTGGCTTAAAAACTGTTTGAGATTAATGACACTGAAATGTGAAGACAATGTACTGCTACCGAGTATGAGGTCATTCCAAATATATAACCATACCCTGCAGCGGTCACGGAACAGTGCAAAGGGGTCAGGAGTATGCAAGGGACACTGTTCATGGGTTAGGAGTATGCAAGGTGCAGAGTTTAGGGGTCAGAAGTATGCAGTACCCCTGTACACTGTTCCTTGCATATTCCCCACCCCTGTACTCTGTACATTGCATACTGCTGGCCCCTTTACTCTGTACATTGCTTACTGCTGGCCCCGGTACTCTGTTCCTTCATATCAGAAATATGCATGGGACAGTGTACATGAGTAAGTAAGGGACAAAGCACAGGGGTCAGGAGTATGCAATGTACAGAGTGCAGGACTATGCAAGTAACATTGTACAGGGGTCAGGAGTATGCAAAGACCAGGATCAGGAGTATGCAAGGAACAGTGTACAGGGGTCAGGAGTATGCAAGGACCGGGATCAGGAGTATGCAAGGAACAGTGTACAGGGGTCAGGAGTATGCAAACAACAGTGTACAGGGGTCAGGAGTATGCAAGTACCAGGATCAAGAGTATGCAAACAACAGTGTACAGGGGTCAGGAGTATGCAAGGACCAGGATCAGGAGTATGCAAGGAACAGTGTACAGGGGTCAGGAGTATGCAAGGACCAGGATCAGGAGTATGCAAGGAACAGTGTACAGGGGTCAGGAGTATGCAAGGACCAGCATCAGGAGTATGCAAGGTGTCGTGTAAAGGGGTCAGAAGTACGCAAGGAACAGAATGCCGGGAGTATGCAAAGGACAGAGTGCAGGGGTCAGGTTTCAATGCAAGGGGCAGTGTCTAAGGGTGAGGAGTATGCAAGCGTCAGAAGTATGCAAGGAACAGAGTGCAGGGGTCGGGAACTTGCAAAGGTCAGGATGTAGGAGTCAGAAGTATGCAATGTACAGAGGGGTCAGGAGTATGAAAGGAACAGTATACAGGGGTCAGGAGTATGCAAGGGACAGAGTGCAGGGGTCAGCAGTATGCAAAGGTCAGGATGCAGGAGTCAGAAGTATGCAATGTACAGAGTACATGGGTCAGAAGTATGCAAGGAACAGGGGTCAGAAGTATGCAATGTACAGGGGTGAAGAATTTGCAAGGAACAGAGTACAGGGGCCAACAGTATGCAATTTACAGAGAATAGGGGTCAGGAGTATTCAAGGGACAGAGTGCAGGAGTCAGGAATATGCAACGGTCAGGATGCAGGAGTCAGAAGTATGCAATATACAGAGTACAGGGGTCAGGAGTATGCAATGTACAGAGCACAGGGGTATGCAATACCTCGTCCTATACATAACTATTGGTTTGCGCGCATCACGAAACAATTAGTAAACAATGGGCACATGTACATGTTTCCTGTGCGCCACAGGAACCCCCTGGATCCAGAACGCCTGGCTGGGAGTTCTGAATCCGCACCTGCTACCGTGCCACCCCCAAATGTGGGCATGACGCACCAGTATAGACTGACACGTCATTCCCCATAGGAGTGCAGGGGGCGACTGCACTGCATGTTTTTGGGCATGGCTTTGGGCGTGTCACAAACCGTGGCCATTGTTTAGTGGGGGGGGGGGCCCATAAAAACTATTTGCTATGGGGCCCAGTGAGTTTTAGCTCTGCTCCTGACCCCTGTACTCTGTATATTGCATACTTCTGACTCCTGCATCCTGACCTTTGCATACTCCTGACCCCTGCACTATGTCCCTTGCATACTCCTGACCCCTGTACACTGTTCCTTTCATACTCCTGAGCCCTCTGTACCTTGCATACTCCTGACCTCTGTACACTGTTCCTTTCATACTCCTGACCCCTCTGTACTTTGCATACTCCTGACCCCTGTACTCTGTTCATTACATACTTCTGACTTCTGCATCTTGAGCTTTGCAAGATGTACAGAGTGCAGGGGTCAGAAGTATGCAGTGCCCCAGTACACTGTTCCTTGCATATTCCTCACCCCTGTACTCTGTAGTACAGGTGTCACAAGTATGCAATGTACAGAGTACAGGGGGAAAATAATTTGCAAGGAACAGTGTACAGGGGCCAGGAGTATGCAAGGAGCAGTGTACATGGGTCAGGAGTATGCAAGGGACAGAGAGTGCAGGCGTCGGGAATATGCAAAGTCAGTGTACAGGAGTCAGGAGTATGCAATGTACATCGATAAGGATTCAGAAGTATGTGACATCCAGATTACAGGGGCATGTGTATGTAATATAGAAAGGTCAACATCTTCATTTAATTTCATGTAGCCCAATATATCTAAATTTGATATGCCTACAATGAGGCAAAGAAGTATTTTACCCTCTGCACATCTGCCTTCTGACATAGAAATAACCAGTCTAAAATTGTATTGGGATGTTTGTTATAGTTGTGGGAGACAGAAAAACCCCTAACAAAACCCTAAAAAACCCTTACGAACCAACAAAAGGATAGGTGAGATCCTCCATAGAGCCCCAGAATTATGGAGGTTATCAATTTTATTGTGTTTAATTTCTTGTGAATTATCGCCCCTAAAAATGGTTCCTCCTACTCTTCACTTATTACCAGCATATAGTGAACACTTTTTTCAATGTGTGCACATCAATTTCCGACCTTTGTTTTGTGAGTTTTTTTGTTGTTGTTTCAGCTACAATAAACCCCTCATAACAATTATAGACTGGTCACTTCTTTGTCGAAATTACAAAATCAGCGGTGGATCTATGCAATTCCTCTTCCAATAGTAATTATATAGTCAGCAATATGCAGTCTACCAGTCTATGCGATCATTTACCAGCGTGAGCATCTGTCTGTGCATGCCGACTCCTGGCAGTCCTACTAAATAGGATATTTAAAGCTGAGCCATGCCAGGACTCAGTGCTCACATGTTTCCTTCTGTATTACTGTGACAAGTAACACCACAACCCTCTTACAACTTAATATTAGAGATGGTCGAATTTTTAATTCGACCATTTCGCCGGTTTCGACTTAATTGCAAAGCCCCTGAGCATAGTATCATCACCAAACTTGCTGGAGATGTAGAGAAGGTATAGGTATTGGGGGTATACTACAAAAAAGAAAGTAAGTCTCTAACATAAATAGTTTTTTCACAAATTAAGTTCAAAGTCAAGTAAAACATTCGAAAATCTGAATTTCGACTTTAACTTTGAACTTCATTTATGCAAAAACTACATATGCTAGAGCAAAACTTATTTTTTTCAAATGTTCCTCCAACCCTTCTCTACACCTCCAGCATTTTTGGTGATGATACCATTTTCAGGGGCTTTGCAATAAGCTCACAAAATTTGCAAGTCGAAAAATTCGACCATCTCTACTTAATATGACAAGCTGTACAATGCATTTATGTCTGATTTGAGATTAGGTCAGTAAGTGTTTCCATCTGAACCTGGACCTATAGTCTACCTATGGGTACTATCACACAGTGTAATAAGTGTACAATGGATTCCTTATGTGCACGTTCCAAAATTCTATCTGATACTTGATGATTGATCGAAATGGCCAAAAAACTGTAATATAGTAAACAAAAATTTTGCGCTGGTCTTTCAGTATTTGGTTTTGATAAATTGTGGTCCTGAATTAGATTTTCAAACTTCAACTTTTATTGGGTGACCAATGTCAATGCTACATTGAACAGAAAGATCTGCCCCTGTATGAGTGTTATAGGTCAGGAAATGATCCAGATGACCAGAGACAATTCATTGAAGCGTTGAGACATTTAACCCCCCGGCCGTTTTGCTTTTAAAAAAGGTGTGTCACAGGCAACTGCAGTGGATTGATTTTGCCTCCTCCCTATCACCTGGGATAGGTGTAACTGTGGGGTGAGTAAACACTCTTAACACAGTCTCTGGAACGCACCTCCGAGCAGCCGGGACTCATAATGCTCTACATGGTAGGGTGGAGGGACGGTGAGTGCAGCTGATAGGGAGGCTGTGGGAACGCGCATATTTGCTTGGTGGGCCACATTTGGCCCCGGGGCCAGAATTTGCACCTATGCTGTAGATTGACGAAATTAAAGCACCAAAAATTATTCAGCCCTCTCTTATGAGGGGGGGGGGAACCAAGTAGAGTAATGGAGGGAACACACGGCTCGATATTGGTACCGTTCGTGGTTTCCTGCAGCAGCGTGATGATGTCATCATACTGCTGCCCGATAATGAAGGAGCTGCTGTGTCTCCAGCTCCTACGATGCTCTGCATCCATGGTCTACGTGTAAAGCAATGGACATCGACCATGGTTTACAGTCATGTCCGATATTCCTGTTTTTTGGGGGGGGGGGGGGTTGGCCACATATGATATGGGCCAGATAAATGTCCGTGAGCGCATTGATCTGGCTCATATCTACACGCGTGTTCCCTGCTTAATACATACCATACATTCATAATAAAGTGGACTGAAAGAATGACATTGGAATATAAATGCACCATTTTTGCCGCAGAAGGACAGATATAGTTGATAATGACAGAATAAGGAGATAATGGCAGAGACATAGGTGGTGAGCTGAAGAAACTGCCCATCTGTAGTGTTCATTAGATGTGGTCTGTATATATAGTGTTGCCTACTGAGCAGCATATGGTAAAGCTGACCTCCAGCCTTATCTTCAGTCTGTAGATGTTCCTCCTCTCCTCTCCTGTGCTGAAATTGCTTACTCTGATTTCACTGCACACTGTGAGTTGCCTTCCTTATTTCTTGGCTGGCGAACAGCATCACAGCTTAAACAACTTCTTCTAATTTCAGTGTTTTAGATATATATATATATTGGTAAATCAAACCCAGGTGCACAATTATTCAAATATTCATAGTTGGAATACAGTATTTCTTTATTAACAGTTCAATTCCATTGGTTAATGTTTACCTGAATCTGACAATATTGACCATTGCCATACATTTATACCAGGATCAAACTTAAGTACCTTTAGATCACTCCATACAATTGCCTTTAGATCTACCAACAACTATGTAGTGCCGGGTCCTCCCTGATAGAATACATAGTGATTGGAAGGTTTAGGAAGGTCCTCATATTACATGGTTTTGGTAGAACAATAGTTTATTGTACAGAAATGGTATAATAAGGTTGTAAGGTGTATGGGAGGCTTTTGTGTCTCGTGGGCCACAATGGGATTTTGACAGAGGGGCCAGACAATGCATCCCAGCTTGGGTGGGAAATGTGAATGGATGATAAATTAATAAACTTTGTCAGGGCTTTTTTTCTGGGGGAACGCACCGGAACGGCGTTCCCCCACACATTTTCAGCCTGTCCCGGAGGTCTGACCCGTGCTCCCTGCACAGCCAGAAAGGAGAGACTCACATCCCCCTTGGCCCCCCTCTCCTCCTCCCCGATGTGAGTGTGACAGGCAGCAGATTCTGTGCTTCTCCGTCAGATACTGCTTCCTGTAGCTCCTCCCACAGATACATCATCCCCAGCCAATCAAAACACCGGACAGGACACACCCTCTCCAGCTCTGCTGTAGAAACTTAGCTGAATAAATCTGTGTGACAGTGTAAGTTTGAACATTCATAGCAAGAAAACCATTCATAGTATAATCATGAAACTTTCAGGGTCAGTAATGCTCCCCTACTACAACTTACACCCCGAGTTTCACCCCTCTCTCTATAACACTTATATGTTAAATTTCAGCTAAAATACAGCTATCAGATATTGCTTCCCCATGAGCATTAAGCACTACTCTGCTGCATACACACTTTCACTTAACCCCTGAGACTACATCCATGCAAATTTTCAGGTCCCTGAGCACAATTCTTCCTACTAAAATGCCCCCTATCAAATATTGCTTGGATGTAGTAAAATTTTTAAGTTTGCCATTTTTTTTTAGTTTTTATTGTTAAAAGCATACAATCTCTGTCACTGGGATAACCACAGGGAAACATTAATAACTATGAAAGGTTGCAGATAGTGGTGTCACATTGTAAATTATTAATCCAAAAAAAGGGTGTTGGAGCATCTGGGGGTGTGCAGTAAAAAAACATCTGTGTGCAGTAAAAAAAAGTGTTCGTTTTTAAAACCCAACCCATATAGTGTGTGTAAAATGGACGTATGCATTTTGGATTCCTTTTTCCTGCATTTTTCATTCATTTGTTCAAAATCCCAAATGCAAATGCATATGTAATGTCAAAAACACATGCGTTTAAAAAATGCATATAGTGTGAAATGGCCCTGATTCTTTCAGTGAACTCTGCAATCCCTGTGAAATAGTTGTTTGAACCCCTAGGGGGTCCCGACCCACAGGTTGAGAGCCACTGCCCTAAGTGTAGCAAGAGAAAGTTTCCGCATTGCAGTAACTGGCCTGTAATAGGAAGCTATGTACACCCTGTGGCCTCCTACAGCTGTATTGTTCAGAGAGGCACAGACACATGGTTATGATGTCACAGGGTCTAACATTATGCATGTTATTATTCTGGGAAGGTGTTTCTTACAGACTTTGTTCAGCATCTAGGATCAACCAATGATAGTAACTGACCTGTAAATCTCCCACTAGGGTCAGGGGCAGTGTGGCCCCACAGAACCACTACTTGCATGTCTGTCTCCTGGCTAGGTGCAGTCTCTAGCAGAGTCACTCATGCAGTCTGGCAGGATCTATGAAATTGGCAGGAATTGCCACCCTTACTGGAGCGTTGCCACCTGGATAGCACCACTGGATCACTACTACACTAGGCATTTCCAGGAAGCTGTGTGCTATTCACTCGCTGGCTTCAGTTGAGGCCTGGCCACAGATCTCTAGCCCAACTACCTCTGAGCCGACTCCCAACGGGCAGAGCCTGGTTAATGTACTCTCTTTCCCCAGATGGATTATTGGGCAGAAACTTAAAGGGGACAGTGCATACGTTGTCAGTTGAATAAGGGGCAAAGGATTAAACGGTGCAAGCAATAGATCAATAGATGCAACATGCTTAGTATATCAATATATATGTGTTTGTGTGTTGTGAGTTCAGGAATATATTATCTGATGTATTCACATTACTTTCCTCTAATGTTATCATTTGGCATAGATATTGATAAATACCATTCTATATCATACTTTTCTGTATTTCTTCTCTTAATTATGGACTATGAAATACGGCATGGTCACTGCTGAATCAGGAGTTTTCATGTAAAAAAAAAAGCATGTTGTTTTTCAGGGCATATACAGTATGTGCTTTACGCCTGGCAAACAATTAAATATGACTCGTAAAGTCTTTAATTGGGATATGGATTAATCCTGGCCAGGAATAAACACAGCCTCCACAGAATTTTTGGACGTCCACATGTTGCAGAGTTGGAGTCCAGATTAATTACTTGGGGAAAGATGATTTAATAGAACCCAAATCCAAAGGTAACCATTCGGAAAGAGGTCTTTCTTGGAAGCCCATTGGTTGGGGGAAATGTCACACTTTAGACAGATGGTGAGTAACTGAGTTTATATGGAGGGCTACAAGTGCGGCCCTCAGCATCACTTAAGGGTCGCACATAACATTTTTAATCTACACTGACTTGTTGTTACGCCTCCACAGGGGTAATGACAGTTGCAACCAACGACAGAGGGAGGAGTCCTTGTCCGTAGAGCTTTCAATCCAGCGCCCCCCTAATGGGAGATGGGCTGATTGTCCCAGGAGGGGGCCCCGTTGGTTTTTTCTGCGGCAGCAGGACAGGTCTCCCTCTATCGCCAGCACCCCCTATGTGTGCAGGAGGTACTGGGAGACTACCCCACTGCGGAAGTAGAATTACGTAAAGAATGGTCAATACGGAGTCCGAGGTCACGAGGCTGGAGAGGGTCAACGAAGTCGGGACAAGCAGAGGGTCGGGCAAGTCGGCATCAAAGAGTAAGTCCAGTAACCCGTGGTCGGGATTCCAGATACTCGGGTCAACGAGAGGCAGCCCAAGGTTCGGTACCCAGGGGAGTCGGTCAAAGAGGGGATAAGGAATCGCATAAAGCACTAAACACAACTGAACTGTAATCACAGCACTCTTCCATTGAATGACCCAGGGCTTTATACTATTACTGATTACCCACCCCTCCCCTCTACAGGAAATGACTGCAGAGAGGAGGGGTGTAATTTGTGCACGCTCGTGCGCCTGCCCGCGTAGCAACTCAGGCTCGCACATGCGAAGATGCGCCAATCGGCGGCGGCCATCACCGGACCAGGGTACCCCCCTGGTGGGGGTAACCCCCCACTCCCCAGGTATGCATCACCCTGGGGGAGAGGCCACGCCGCCCGGGGACCCCACTAACCAGACAGGGGATCCCGACGGCGCCGCACTCCCCCCAGGGCTAACCGGAGGCTGACACTTGTAGAAGATTTTTTTAATGAATAAGAAATGACAGCAGGCATAGCTAGAAGAAATTATTTGTAATTTTTAAATCATTTTTGGTCAAAGGTTATATTATACAATAACCCCTATTTATTGGTGGAATAGTGGGAGCATAGGCACTTACCTGTCTGCTGATCCCCCACCAACACTAGATGAGGAGAGGCGATGGACTTGCTCAGGTGCCATCTAGGTCGCTGATTCGCTTTTAAGTATGCCTATCTTGTAAGTTTATCGTCACTACTCCTTTTGTGGGCCGCAGGTGGAGGACTGAGGGGGGCTGCTCAAAGGGCCCCTGGGCTGCAGATTGTCCACCTGGGCTTTAGACAGAACATTGATGTCTTGATTCCCCAATTGTTTTCACATAATTAAATAAGGCAACTATTCAAGGTCCTGGTTTATAGGTGATAATCATGTGAACAAATTCCAAGTATAGGAGTTCTTAAAATCTACTTCATTCATGTAATATTTATTCAAACATTTCAGTAATATCCAATTACCAGTCATGGTTATTTTTTTAGTATTTTAGTTGGGATTTTACATGGCTATTGCAACAGTATGTGCTAGTTAACAATTTGTGTGCTGGAAATAGACTTTTATGGAAAATATTAGCACCCAAAAGATAAAGACAACCTTATCTAAAGAAATCTCCTTACTTCCACATGTACCCTGTTTCCCCGATGATAAGACACTGTCTTATTTTTTTGGAAGGCAAAAATATGCCCTAGGCCTTATTTTCAGGGGATGCCTTATTTACCCATATAATGTGCCAGG
>CM070043.1:10191291-10206718 GCA_036250615.1 Ptychadena robeensis
GTCCTCCCTGATAGAATACATAGTGAATGGAAGGTTTAGAAAGCTCCTCATATTACATGAGTTTGGTAGAACAAAAGTTGATTGTACAGAAATTGTATGGTAAGATTGTAAGGTGTATGCTATATCTGTATAGTCCCCTAACTATGGGAAGTCTGTATAATATATTTAAAAGTGCCTGGGATGCATTAAAAATATATCCCTAAACACACCCTAAAGCAGGGTACAGACGGCTCGATATTTGAGCCGTCCGATGTACCCTGCAGCAGCGTGATGACGTCATCACGCTGCTGTCAGATATTGGCTGAGCTGGAGACACAGCCTTGCTCTCTCCCCGCTCAGCCGATGCTTTGCCTGGAGACCCGTGGTTTCCAAACAAAGAAACAGACATCTGCCGTATTTAACGGTCATGTCCAATATGACCTCGAAAACAGCGATGGGCGCATATTATATGGGCCAGATAGATGGCCGTGAGCACGCACACCGCTCGAATCGGCCATCGATCTGGCCCATATCTACATGTCTGTACCCTGCTTTAGTCTTAAGCAGGGTACAGATGTGGAGATATAGGTTAAATCGATCGATCTATCTGACCCATATAATATGCGCCCATCGCTGTTTTTGAGCGAGACAAACCAATCACGCTTGAAAACTGCCTTGTCGGACATGACCGTTATTACAGCCGATGTCCGTTGCTTTGCCTAGAGACCCCTGGTCTACAAGCAAAGCTTCAGCTGAGCCGGGAAGAGAGCAGCTCTGCCGATATCTGACAGCAGCGTGATGACGTCATCACGCTGCTGCAGGGTACCCTGCTTTACCCACACATAATGAAAACCTTTTCTTGGCCGTTTGTATAGAATTAGATTGTGGTGAATTGGATCTTTACTTGCTAAACTGATCTACTTCTGTATATTCCAATTTTTGAAGGGACTATGTATAAAATGTGGCCTGCAAAGACTGTGACAACTGTTGGGCAAAAAACTTCTTTTTAATTCGGTTGATACGTTTGCAGTATTATTGCACAATATTTACTTTAAGGGAAACATGAGATTCCTTAGACTGAAGCTGCCTTTTTCTGACTCACTCCCGGGCCTTCCACTTCTGTAAAAGCAGCAAGGCCAAATTTAGGTCCGGAAGATTAAGGCCACCATTAAAGCTGACCATACACGGGTAGATTTCTGCACATTCGACCCCCGATCAATCACAGCAAGTGACATCACTGTGATTGATTTGCGTTCAATGGGGACCCGTACTCCCCAGTTCGCAACCCATGTTGTGTTGTGAAAGATTCACTCACATCACAACGCTGCAAGCTGGAGAAATGCAAATCAAAATACCTTGATAACCTATTAGATACTTGTTGGATACTTGTTCCCAATTACTCATGGTGGAAATAGGTAAAAGGAATCGATTTCCTAAAGATCCACTTTTTTTTAAATTTTTGCTTAAAAGGAAAAATCTGGCCACCTTACGTACATCCCTATAATACAGTTACATACGATTGTGTAAAAGTTGATGGACCACATCGAAAACACTGTAAATACAAAACTTCACATTAGAGTGAAACGTGGCTTTATTGAGGTGGCCTAGCAAGACTGGATTTTGGTTTGAATTAACACAAAGCTTGGTATTGCAGAAACCCTTTTCTAATAATGCCAGCTGCTATTACCAGGTGCTGATGCTCCTTTTTGTGTCTCTGAGAAGGATTTGAAGTTGGCCTGCACAGCAGGTCAGTTCATCATGCAATTCATCTTTGTCGCACATCGTTAAAGTACAGTAAATGGCAATGCCCTAGACCAGCCGTGGACAAACTACAGCCCGGGGGCCACATCCGGCCCTTTGTCAACTTGCCCTCCGCTCATTCCCTGCAATAAGCGGAGATAATGCCTAGAGGCTGATTCTAAAGGTCTCTTGCTAGGGCCCCCATTATTAGCTTAAATTCACTATCCAAAGCCTTGTTTTTTCTATATATAATTTTTTGTAACCTTTCTGGTAACCAGTATGATTATTCCTTTTTAGTCAATTTATCAATGTAAATTTTCCACCCAGGCTAGGAGAACTTGGGGGGTCCTTACAGGTTCATTGTTCGGCCCCTCTGTCAAATCTATTAACCCATTGCGGCCCACAAGTCAAGAAAATTTGGTCTAGACACTACGGTCTGCCATGGGAAGCCTGATGCAGAGTCTGAGGGAGAAACAACACGACTTCAGCGTGATGACATCATACCGATGCAGCTGGACCCTTTAGAGGTGGCAAATAGTAATGGGATCGGGCAGAAATTTACCGCAGGAAGATCCTGGCCGATCTTACTAGGAACGCGCACGGGGGTCGAAAAATCGGGCGGGAATTGGACTGTGTACTGAAGACAGATATTTAGTCAACTAAATTTTGGGGTGGGGTGGGGTGGTTTGTTTCGATCAGTAGAAGGATGAAAATTCAATCTGGTTGATTTACTGTTGCCTTCATTTCAAGGTTTTGCGGTCTTCTCAGGTTTATATTCTGACTTTTTTTATCCACGTTCTCATTATTCACAACAATTTAGTTTCTTTTTTGAAACCGATTTCCTTTAACACCTTTGAAACATCTCAATAAAAATAGTCCGTGTCCACAAGTCAACTTTCATGCCCGATTCTTATTGAACACATCTTTGTAAATGCTGCAGTTACTTGGCAACCCTTACTTTTCAGGTCTGCGTTTATTTAGAGACACACCTAGAACGGCAGAAGAATTTACAGGCGCCGTGTCATATCGTAAACACGCGAGCCTTGTCCTTCCATTGACACTTTCAATGCCAACAGTGGGCAGGGCACACCCGGCTCATTGTTACAGTGGTATTTGGCTAAACCTACAGAGAGACCACAAATTACCATAAAAATCCTCCACATGTTTGAGAGGCACCAACTTCATGTTACTATATGGATGAAGATCTGGAACAGGCTGATTTAAAAAAAAAAAAAAGGGGAGGCTTTCAGCCAAGTGTTCGAAAAAACCATTTGAGTTTTGTAAGTTGTTTTAATTACTTTTGCGCTCTACCACCCATCCAATGCGGCCATCCCGGTTTTCGATTGGGACCAATTGATCCTGCTCAAAGACAGGTCGGTAAAGCAGGTAACGGACATGTAAATCCTGCTCAATCTGCACCTTTTGGATAGGAACCATAGCCCCATACAAAGGATCGGAATCGAGCACCTAAAGTGGTGCGCCTAATTCTAGTCAGTCAGTCAATCGATGGGCGCCTAAGCGCTGCACTCCATCAGGTCATCAATCGAGCGTTTGTGGAGTAAAGCTGCCCATACACACTGCCATGATCTCCTCCTCCTTCCTAAAGTGAGGTAAAGTACGTCCATGTCAAAACTGAGATAATTAGTCACACTTTTAATTAGAATGGAAGTACAGGCAACATATACCATTACTTAAACAATTGTCCTATCAATCAGTGAAAGGTCAGGGTGGGGGGTGTAGTCCTTCAAATACTAAAAGGGCCCTTTCACACTACATATGTTGTTGTTTTTTTAACGGTATGGGTTTCCGCATATATACGAAAAACGCATGTGTTTTTTTTTTTTTTTAACAAACATAAACAAAGCATGAATTTTTTTTTTAAAAATGCAGCGTTTCCACATAAGTTTTTTTTTTTGTAACGCCCTGCTCCATGCATTTTTAAGCAACACATGCAGTGTGAATGGTACAATTTTTCACACATATGCTGTGAAAGGGCCCTTTATCCCAAAAATGTTCACACTCCTCTGATGTCTACAATAAGGAGTATACATCTTGCCATTGTTTGGAACACGTGATTGCACAGATTTCCTCTTTGCCATTACAAGTGAGCTTTCCTATTATCCACTCACACATGAAGCTGTTGGTGTGTAAAGGTAGCCATACACGAGGCAATTCTGCCTCAATAGATGAGGGACCGACTTCAGCGGGGTGACATCATCCAGCTGCAGCCGGCCCCTCAGCTGATCGGCGGGCACCCTTTGTGTGCGGGCCATTACTTTGAATGGGGACTGCCGTCCTGCAAATCAGATGTGCCCACGTGAACAGATCTACCAGGGTTGCACCGCAAGTCTGATCTCCCGGTGATCGAACATGAGGGTAAATTCCTAGCCGATCGCATTTTTTTGGATGGCGACTATCCAAAGTAATGTCCGGTACACAAAGGTTGTGCTCTGATTCTCTGAGCAACCAGCTGCAGCGTAATGACCACATCGGCCGCCAGAGAATCGGGCGGGGATCGTACCATCTATGGCTACCATTAGATCTTTTTTTTAACTGAACGTTTCTGCTCGTGTCTGTGTTGTCTCAGAACTAAAGCTCATTCACACCAACCATAAGAATTCTAATAACAGGAGCCAACAAAAACTAAACCCCCCCCCCAACCCACTACATCTATATTCTTTGCTGCATCTTAATCCCAAATGTAGCCCTCTGAGCTGCTAGCGTGTTGGGGTACACAATTACCGTCTCAAGAACAATCTCGCTCTGGCTGAGCAACTGCATTTCTATACTTATATAAAATGACAGTAATTGCTGGGCGAGACATGTAGAAGGAAAGGTTTACCTTGTGTTGCCTCCAGGTTGGCAGCATTTCCAGAACGCTAGAATTTTACAGGCAGCTTTGCCAATAAGGCGGAATCTTGTTGCCGCAAGGCTTTTTTTTACATGATGTGCATCGTATACGGTTGCCAAATCTGGAGTTTCGTGTCGGGCCCCACGCGTCCTCGCTTGTAAGGCATAAATGGGTTTTGGGTAACTTGTGGGTCACACATAACCCTAAAATGTATCATTCAGAAAGCAACCGTAAAATGTAACACAAAAGGGAATGGAAAGTGTACACAGTCTAACCCCTAATGGGATTTTCAACATAAGGGTCCTTCAGGACCTGTTCACAAGCATGTTCTGCCGACGCATCAGGCAAAAAAACCTAAGTAAAGCCTGCCATACACACACACCGATCGGCCGCCAATTTGGCCGCTGACTGACGGTCGTGTGCGCCACACTGGTCCCTGGGGGGACTGGTCAGAAAGAATCTGGTCTTAGACCTCATTATTTAGGGCTACAGGCTGCAATTCTCCAGTCCTCCTCCCACCAAAGGGCTTGGGGCAAGCTGGCGCCACTGACCCAAAAATAAGGCCAGTCTTGTCCCCAACATGGTCCCCCGAGTCAGCTGGACTTGGGCTGAAGGGTTAAACAGGACACCCTTTTTGTTTTTTCACTTGGCTCCCTGCGGGCGACTCTCTGCTACGAAAGTCCAAGAAAGGTCCGCTTATCTAGAAACCTGGGTTTCTTGGCCGGAAAAACCTTTTTGTTACTGGTAGTTCTGTCCAGAATGGACCTGAATTGAGTGACCATTTACAGGTGACCTGTTTGAACTCAGTTCCAACCACAAAGATGGCTCCTGGAAGTGGCATCCCCAGCCCAGGTTTTGAGCCACAGCGCCCTCCTGGAGGCTATGCACGAACCAGTGAGTCGAGCACAGAGTCTAAGGGACTTCACTGCAGCATCAGCCAAAAAATCAACTGCTTTGTACAGAACGAGCATGCCCTCCAGCAGCTGTTCTCTCCAAGTACCTGCCTCTAGATGAGTCTGTATTTGAGAAAGCCAGAACTCTATATTACTTGCCACGCAGGAAGAGGCCAGGGCTGGCTTCATACTGACCAACCCAACTATAACACTTCCATCCTCCTATCCATCGTGTCCTTTAAGGCAGACCTTTCCTTCAAGGACATGGGGGACCTTTGATACCTGGAAAAAAGCTGCATCCACTCTAGGTGCTTTATTCCAGGGTAGGTCCTTGTCCTTGGAAATCCTTCTTCAGCAAAAGCCTGCAAAAGAGGTTTCCTCTCAGGGCACTGTCATTCCCGTTTGACCGGATCCAACAGTAATGGCTGGACGGAAAACCAGAGTTAGGGAGGAAACACCAAGAATCTTAAGTTTAAAAGGCTGTCTCTCCCTTTCCCAAATCAGTCTGTACCCGAGAGGATAATCGAGTACTCACCGAGTTAGGGTGGGACCACTGCATGGAGGACCATTCGACCGAAGGTTAGCGCTGGCGTGGCTAAGAGGTCCAAACGGTAGTGCCGTGAGAAGGTGGATAAAGATAACAAGGTTGCTGCTCGACAAATCTGGTCCGGTGAGGCGCCTGCTCATTCTGCCCATGAGGTTGCCACGGCTCTAACGGAATGTGCCCTAATCGTGAGCAGGCATAGAATATTTGAAGCCTCATAAGCTTCCTGGATTGCCTGTTGAAGCCATCTGGCGATGGTTGCCTTGGAGGCTTTGGCACCTTTGTTTGGACCGGTGTGCAAGACAAACAGAGCCTGAGACTTACGGAATCCCTTGGTAGCCTCCAAATATTCCAAAACCACCTTACGCACATCCATTTCATGAAAGGCTTGTTCTTTTTCATTAGTGGAATTGGCACAGAAGGAAGGCAGGACCATTTCCTGATTCCTGTGGAACTTCGTAGACACATTGGGAAAGAAATTAGGATCGGTTCTTAAGGAAATCCTATCTGGAAAGACTTGCAGAAAAGGTTCTACAATGGAGAGGGCGTGCAGCTCACTAATCCTCCTTGCTGTCGTTATGGCGACCAGAAAAGCGGCTTTTAAGGTGAGCCATTTTAGGTCAGTCGTTCCTGAGAAAGGGAGAGTGACCAGGGCATTCAACACTCTAGCAGAAGGTAAAGGTCTAGATGTAGTCGGCCGTTGTTTAGACACCCCCTTGAGAAAACGGCTGATCAAAGGTACTTCTGCTAGAGGTTTTTCTAGATAGACGCTGAGAGCAGGCACCTGCACTCTCAGGATAGCGACTGACAGGTCCATGTCCACGCCTGCCTGTAGAAAATCCAAGACTAACATTAGTGGAGGCACAGAAACTGTTGAATACCCTCCAGACTTTCTTGTACATGGCCCTCGTGATGGGTTTACGGCTGGCAATGATCGTAGCAATCACCTTGGAGGACAATCCTTGGCGAGCTAAGAGGAGTTCCCCAGTAACCAAGCTGTGAGGTCTCCCTTCATTTTGCTGGTCGCTATGGGCCCCTGCAACAGCAGATCTGGTCTCTTGGGTAGAAAGAAAGGAGGTTCCGCCCCCAGGCGAAGAAGCTCCGAGAACCACGGCCTCCTTGGCCAATGAGGTACTAACAAAATCAGACAGGTGTTTTCTAATCTGAATTTCTGCAGGACCAATGGTATGAGATTGGTGGGGGGGAACGCATAGCAGAGGGGAAAGGACCACCTCTGAGACAGAGTGTCCAAAGCTAGAGCTCCCCCTGCCCTGCTGAGGGAAAAGAACCGGTCCACTTTGTAATTTACCTCTGAGGCAAAAAGGTCGATGCAAGGCTGACCCCATCTTTCCACTAGCAGCTGGAAAACTTCTGGATTGAGACTCCACTCGGACTCCACTAAGCGATGTCGCCTTCACATTCAACGAACCCTTGAGATGAACCGCTGTCGGAGATAAGAGGTTTGCTTCTGCCCACCTGAATATCTGCGCAGTCAACTTCTGCAGCTTTGAGCTGTGCGTGCCCCCTTGTTTGTTCACAAAAGCGACTGCTGTGAAGTTGTCCGTGAGGATCAAAACATTCTTCCGGAAAAGTAGCGCCCGAAAACTCTTTAGAGCCTTGACAATTGCCAACAGTTCTCGAAAGTTGGAAGACTGAGTCACTTCGTCTCTTGCTCATGCCCCCTGGGAGAAGGAGTCCCCTAGGCAAGCTCCCCATCCCCAGAAGCTGGCGTCCGTAATAACCTTCACGTCTGGCGAGATCACCCAAAGAAGACCCCCTGTCAAAGTTGTCAGGTCTCGCCACCACCATAGTGGTCTCCGCACTATTGGCCACATGGGAATTAGGTGATCCAAATGCTCCGTGACCCCTGACCAGAGTGCCAGCTTGCAACACTCGGAAGTGTGCCTTCGCCCAGGGCACCGCTGGAATGGAAGAAGACATCAGACCCAATAATCTCATGATGTCTCTGAAGACTAGTTGAGAATGTTAAGCCGTTGCCAGGGACAGACGTTGTTGTTTTTCCTGTGGTAAGTATACCTTACTTGTCTGGGAATCAACCCAGTATCCCAAGAATCAAATTGTTTGTGTGGGCACCAAGTTCGACTTGTCCCAGTTGATAAGCCACCCCAGCTTCTGAAGATGTCCCAGTGCGGATTGGAGATCTAGCAGCAACTGGTGGCTCGTGGGGGCAAAGAAAGGGGGTCGTCGAGGTAAGGTATTATCGACACCCCTCTCAACCGTAAAGGAGCCAAGCATTCCGCCATTATCTTCGTGAATATTCTGGGGCCCGAGGTGAGCCCAAAAGGTAGTGCTGTAAATTGAGAGTGCAGCACTGACCCTTCCCACTGAATGGCAATTCTGAGATACTTTCTGTGTTGGAGACAGATTGGAACATGCAGGTACGCATCCTTGAGGTTCAAGGTGGCCATGTAACAGTTTGACAGCAAGAGTCTCTTTGTGGTAAATATGGTTTTCATTCTAAACAGTTTGTAAGTAACAATCGTGTTCAGTTGAGTCAAGTTCAATATTAGTCAGCACTTCCCTGATGGTTTTGGAAATATGAAAATATGGGAGTAAAATCCCTGCCCCCATTCCTCCTGGGGGACAGGAGCTAAGACCTCTTGGTCTATCAAATCCCAAACAGAGGCCATAAGGGCTCTGTGTTTCACCACATCTCTTGGGGGTACCGTCAGAGAAAAACCTCTGGTGTGGTGTCTTGGCAAATTCCAGCTGATAACTTTTCTCTATGATGTTCAAGATGAAAGGACCGGGGCCCAACCTTGTCCATTCAGGTAGGAAGCGCCCCAATCTGCCCCCTACCCGACTGGATGAGAGACTTGTTGGCAGGGTTGGGGCGGTTAAACAAGATGTTACCCTTGCCTCCGGTTTTGGACTGCCACGGTATTTTCCCTGGCCGGCTCTTTCCCTTTGCGGCTTTGACCAGGGGGTGCCCCTCATCTGGGGTGGTCTCCTTCTAGTGGCTGGAAAGGATTTCTTCTTATCTGCTGTCCTATCCAAAACTCTCTCCAGTTCTGGATGGAACAGCAGATCTTCATTGAAAGGGATGCCACAAAGTCTGGATTTTGAACTATTATCGCCCGACCAGGCTTTCAGCCACAGAGCCCTTTTGGAACAGTTCATCAATGCTGCAGTGCATGCGGCAAAGCGTACAGATTCCATGGATGAATCTGTAAGATAATTGGTGGCTTTAAACAGTAAAGGAAGACACTCCAGTAATTGTTCCCTGGGAGTACCTGACTCGAGGTGAGATTCAAATTGCGAGAGCCAGAACTCTAAATTCCGTGCCACGCAGGTGGATGCCAGAGCTGGCTTAAGGTTGAATTGATTAGAATCCCAAGCTCTCTTGAGCAGAATGTCAGCTCGTTTATCCATTAGTTCTTTTAAGACCCCCATGTCCTCAAAGGACAGATCGGTAGATCTTGATACCTGTGAAAAGGCCGCATCCAGCCTTGGAACTTTGTTCCAAGGCATGGATTTGTCCTCGTTAAAAGGAAAGCGCCTCTTCAGACTTTTAGCAAAAAAGGCTTTCTTCTCTGGGACCTTCCATTCTTCTTTAATAGAACCGGCACGAAGCTCATGGACCGGGAAGAATCTCCCTTTGTGGCCCCCTAGGCCCTGATACATGCGGTCATGCAGGGTAACAGTACGCTGCTCCTCCTCTATTTCCAAAGTATCATAAATAGCCTTTAACAATTCATCCACCTCCTCCAAAGACAACCTGTATCTTGGTGTAGATGTGGCACCTCCTGGGGAATCTCCCTCTGAACCTCCATCAGAGACTTCCTCCAGGGAATGACGTGTTTCTTCCTCACTATCCCTGGCAGAACTAGCATGAGGCGCGGGAGAACCCGAGGCCTGCGCATGAGGGCGCTGCTCCATCATAGAACGAAAACATGCAAAGGTGGTAGAAAGCTATTCGCACCGTGGTAAGCAGGTCCCTGCTTGCCACCTGTGCTGCCGCAGCTCCCTCTTCCTTAAGCAAATTATCTATGCATTTAGAGCATAAGGGCTTGGCGGGATTAGATAACTTCGCACTACATCTGGGACATTTCTTCTTAAATCTGTGTCCTGGATTGTCTACCGTTTTCTGGAAGACACAACCCCACACACCAGTGTCAAGGAGTGTTCAAAGGAAAGAAGCCCAAAAACCTTCTTACCAACATAAGGGGGGGGGGGGGGGCTTACTTAGCCAAAAAAGGCTTGAGGAGAGAGACAAGGAGCCTTTCCTATCCAGGACAGGGTGTATACAACACAAATCAGCACCCCCTCTTCCTAAAAAAGCACTATCCTCAATACCCAGGGGAACCACCAGCATACAATTAAAAGAACATGGTGTCCTACCTGAGGTCTGCTGCCACCCGTGCCCGCCATGCTGGATCCTGTAGAAGGTGCTGGGTCCATTCTGCCGTCCATCGCCACTGCAGGAGCCCGCCTTCCGGTTTCGCCGAGCTCCCTGCTGGAAACCGGAAGTGAGGTGGCAGCCTGGGTCAGCCCCCTCTCCCCGCGTCCTGTGGCGCCTCTCCAGGAAGATGGAGCGACGCCAAAACAACACTGCGCGACCTTCCACCTGCAGCCAAGATGGGGAGGCCAGACTTTCCCCAAGCATGGGACCGAAGAGGGGGTGCTGATAACACCTGTGCCCAAGGCAGCTACAGGTGAGCCGGGACCCTACAAACGTTCTCCCCTACAGGGGCAGGCAGCATCCGGGAGATGGACACCACCAGATTCCTGATGTTCCTCTCCAGAGGAAACACCAAAGACTGATTTGGACAAGGGAGAGATGGGCTTTTAAACTTAAGATTCTTGGTGCTTCCTCCCTCCGGAGGCGGGTCCATCTCTCGGGTGCTGTCCTGGAAAGACGTTTTGGGGAAAAACCCTACCCTTATGACCACCCAAGGTGCGATACATCTTGACATACAGGAGGAAAAAGTGGTTTCTACCTTAAAAAGGTCGCCCACCCCTTCCTGAGACAGTCTATAACGGGGAACCTGACCAGAGGAATCCCCTTCCTCAACTTCTGACTATGCTGCAGACATTTCCGCCAGAGAACCCTGGTCTCCTTCCTCACTTACCCCTGCTTCAAGCTGTGGGGGATGATAGCTGGGGACGGACCAGGAGGTTGGAGGCAAGGACAGAGGTCCGCCAAGACATGTTTGGAAGATGAAAAAGATGCAGCAATTTCCTCTTTCATGGACGCCAAGAGTTCTTGTCCTGTGCAAGCTACAGAGGGGATCCCTTGCTCTCTTACCAGGGAGTCTATGCCGAAAGTGCACACCACACTTACCAGTGCAGAGTGGTGTAGCTCCTCCAGAGAGCTTGTTACAAACGGCACATCTCCGCTTGGGAAAAGGTGCCTTGTCCATTTTTGTAGCCACTTTGCCCTAAAAAAGAAAACAACCGGCATTGAATCACTCTGAAAGCTAAACCCCAAAAAGTACACCCGTGCTACCAAAAAGCCTGTCCTTTTCCTTCCAAACCAGATTCAAACAAGAGGTGCGCCAGAAAAAGAGGGGGAGGGGTTGTATTGGATAAAGCAAGACTGCCTGCAGCTTGGAACAGATGAAAAGGATTGTATCGAATGATGAAGAGGGGAACCACTTTTTCTTGCCTGCGCCCAAGAATCAAGGTTGTACTCTTAAGCCCGCCATACACGGGTTAGTTTTTCACATGATTTTTGAGCGATCACTAATTGCCGATCGCTCTTGTGAACGCGCACAATCGAGTTCTGCCCACCCTGAACGATCAGCCTAACAAAATGGGAATTGACTAATAATCAGATCGGACATTGAACCGACATGTTGGGTTTTTTTGGTCGATCATTTGGCAATCGGAGTATGTTGGTGGACACATAGCTCCCTATATGCAGCAGCCTTTTTGATCGATGGATTTTGTGGAATCAGCCATTATGGATATCAGCTTATGCCCAAATCAACCACAAATCTGATTCCCAAGATGGTGTGCCATCTATTCCCGATCCGATCAATTGCCGAATCAACAATCGCCTGAAATTTGATCAGTGACCAATGAACTCGTGTATGGCTACCTTTACAGAACCCAAAGGCTTAAATCACCCCAAAACGCAATGCTCCTCTGGGTATGTTAAAAGAAGGGACATATGGCGAGATCCAGAAGGCACAGCTTCCCCGTGGTTCAATCATCACTCATCTTTTAATCTCTTAGTGGAGGTAGGCAGGTAGTTTTCCCTTTTTCTCTTTATTTCTGCGATTGATTGAACGAGAATATGGATATTCCTATCACATACAGTAACCTTGGGCTTTAAAAGAGGAAGCAGGAATGTAGGCAAGGGACTGGAGTCAGCAAGACAAATTCCTCTGGACTGTTTTGCACCTATATGTGATTGGCGAGGTCAATCCAGGCAACCGAAGCCGAAATCTCATGAGACCTTTGCGTGTGTTGCACGTTTGTCCAAAAGCCCTGCAGCTTGCATTCTGTTCTGATTATCTTTTATTGCCAAAAAACGCAATTTCAAGTGCAGCGATGCTAGTGTAAAAGGGCCCTTACATCTTTGAAACCCCTTTTTCTGATGTGCTTCAATCTTAATGGGAATGCATTTCAGATGCATGAAAACAACAAAATATATTCCCTAGCAAGCAATTGGACAGTTGCTAAAAATGTAGTTAGAGGAACATCATTTTCCAAATAAACAATGACATGTTTAACTGTAGTTAAGTTCCAAATACCGAATAATTAAATTCATTCGACCAATCCTGGTTGATTTTAGTCTATCGCTTGAGGTAGAAAGGAGCAGATTTCTTCAATCCACTAAAACAATCAAATAGTGTCCAGCCATCTTACCTTTTAGGCCCTTGGACAAGCGCCTAAACCTACCTTTAGTATTAGAAGCTCCGCTACCGCTCAGAACTATTCACATCTGGGAAAGGTAAAACAGCGTTTCCGCTAATGATATTCAGTTAGCCGCACCGTCCTTAGGATGAAAAGTTCCCTTGAGAGATCTCTGCATCCTAATTAGGAATTAATTTGCATATATACCGACGTATCCTTGGCGAAAACCGTTCTAATGTAAACAAATTCAATTTTGTCACATTAAACCCGTTCCTAGTAATGAAGTTTGTACATCACGAACCGACCGGTGCCTTTTATATTTCTAGAACACTCGAGTCCTCGCTCGGCCCAGCAGACAGAATGCTGCATGCAGCTTAGCAATCATTGCCAAAGAAGGGAAGGAATCCATAGCTTAAAGGGGCAGAAGGGTTGACTACTCATCTCAACATTCACTTTGCTCCGTCGGCAAAACAATACAAGGATGGAAAAGGTGAATCTTATCGCATGGTACACAGAAAGCCAAGTGTGTGTAGAAATGTATACACAATGTACCTTATCGAGGCACAATGACTTGCCTATTTGACCTGCTTTTCAGACACGGCCTTATCTTTGGATCACCTCTCCGCGCACAGCACCAAGCTGCTCCTAAACAAACTAAAGCAGCCCATACACGGGTCAGATTTTCAATCAATCAACTTAAAACTATCAATTTTTAAGTCTGTATAAAATTGTATGTCGATTGTATCATGCCCCATATGTAGTACAAGATTTTTGATCGATTTTTTTTTTTTTTTTTTTCAATCCACAAAATAATCGATCCAAAATAGTCCGATTAAAATTTCAATCAGAAGTGAGGTAGAATAGGTAGAAAAATCGATCAAAAATTGGTTGACCACACTTGGTTCTCAAAATACGGAACCAATTTTCAATCGACCGATCAAAATTTACCATCCAGTCCGATCAAAAAACAACTGAATTTTCACTCAATATTGATCGGATTAAGTCGATTTAACCAGGTGGGCAAAACTCAATTCTCAATCAATCGACTAAAAAATTGATCGTTTTAAGTCGATTGATTGAAAATCTGACCTGTGTATGGCCTGCTTAAGAGCATCACCCCCCTTAAAGGGCATTGCTGAAAGAATAAGCATATCTGTGGGCCAAACAACATCAAAAGCAGCTTATTCACACCGTTACCGGGCTACAGTGTACAATATCTGACACTGATGCAATTTCTCCATTCAAAGAAACTCTTTCCAACCCCCCCCCCCAAGGTGGCGGGATAAGGTCTTTGAACCGAAGAACGGGGCCAATCCACCATGGACGGGAGCAAGTGGCTGAATTAAAAATTTTAAATTGCACCAGTGTAATCCCATTTTTGAACGCAGCTTGTTTAGGAAGGTTGACGGATCCATTAATGGACCTTTTCAGGCCTCAGACTAATCGGGTTGATTGTGTTACATGCGTATTTCCTTTCTTCTTATGCTTATAGCGTGTCCTCCAAGAACGATTAAAGGTTGTTTGAGGAAGCGCAGTCAGCCTTTGTTTTTTTTTTTAAACGGTTTGGTTCGTCCTTTTCATGATATCAACTGAACATTGATTTAAGATTATGGACCTTTTCTTTTATTCGTACCGTTTCCGAGCCCCGCCGCACAATAGCATCACATGCAGTCATTCGATTAACTTCTTGCAATGGGCGTTCAAGGCCAAGGCGCTCATGCTCCATTTTTCCAAACTTTGGCACGCCATTTTGATTTTCTAAGGTCTTTTCCAACGCTTATCTCCAGGACAAATCTTTTAGCGCTAATGAGGCACAACACCATTGGATAAAAAACAAACATCCCCACATCACGACACCATAAAAATTTGTTTTTGAAACAATGGTGTGCTTTTAGTCAAAGGAGGGATTCAGTGTAGAACGTTTGTTTGATATTTTGGCAGGCAATCAGTAGGGCACTACTAAGTCTCACAGATGGGGTCGGCGCAAGTAGGGGGCCCCAACCTGCCTGGGCGAGCCTGGTTTCCCATAGCGGTGGCACGGTTTCAAATGTAATGCGGTTTTAAAATGCCCCGCAACCCCCATCTTACTCCGTTAACTTCCCTTAAAACGGCATGGTACAGGCGATTGGAAGTATATGTTTCATTTCCCCGCCCTCCCCTGTCCACAAGTTGGCTGGGAATGCACACCCCTCCATTAACATGGAGGTCTTTGGCACCAGATAGATCAAAATTATACGGCAATCTGCTCTCTAGAGACAAAAATGTATCAACCCATGGAGGTCTGGATTTGGAGTTGCACTCAAAATAGGCCACCTCATCAGGAGCATGCCCAGGGAGGAAGGGAGGTCATACAGGCACGTGGAGGACACATGCACTACTGAGCCTCACTTTGTCTTGTTTTAAGGACATTACATGAAAGTTGGATCCGCCTTCCGATCCTGGATCATTTAGATCTAGGATGTCTTGTTTTTGTTTGTTAGATATTATTGAGCAGTATTAAAAAACCCAGGAAAGAACTGCATTATCTCCTTACTACCTGCGACCCAGTGGGCAAAATTACAATTCATATGATCGAGTTTATACATCTCTTTTCTG
>CM070043.1:10217697-10230832 GCA_036250615.1 Ptychadena robeensis
GAGTCTGTGTGCGCGAGTCCTGTATGAAGAGAACATTCATCCTAATGGGGGTGTGGGGGGGCTGCAGCGGCCGGCCTCACGCTGCCAGGTGGTGATGGAGACGCTTCATAGCCAATCGCAGAGAGCGCGCGCGTGTGATTGTCAGGCGTGCTGACCATTCACGAGAGGGGGCGGGGTTAGATCCTTCATCTCTCTTTCTAAAGCTAGGCATACACGGCTCAATGTTCCATTTTGCATGTACTTTCTAAGTGTATATACAGTGTATATACAGTATACCTCTGCCTCCCACATTCCCCTCATATATACAGCACACCTCGCCCCCCATATATACAGCGCACCTCTGCGCCCCATATATACAGTGCATTCCCCTGCCATTTTGTGATCGGCAATCGGCAGATCATAATCTTGGTGATCGGTAATCGGCCCCAAAAATGCTGATCGGAGCATCTCTACGAGTAATACACTGACAGATTACAGGGTGATAGAAGAGATGGTGGGCTGCTGCCACCATTCATTCTTTTGGTAAATGAAAAAAAGAAAAACAGTGCCAGAAGACAGCTCCAGATGACTGGGCCTGCTTGTGACGAGCAGTAAATCCCAGACTGACTTCATATAAACAAGACCGGGCCAGAGAATGTACACCGTGTCAGAGCAGGGATAGAACATATTGCAAAGGCTTTACTCAAAGCTTTGGCTAAACAATTCCATTCCAATGCTTCAAAATCACTGGGGTACGACCATCACATCAACAGAAATGTCTAGGACGTGCCAGCTCTTAAGAGGAACAGCCTTAACCATCTGTTCGACCCTTAAGATCGTACGAGCTAGACATACTACTCCGAGCAGAGCCAACACTTGGGGAAACAAGGTTCGGTGACAAAAAACAAAACATGAAAAGCGTGTATATTGTGCTGCAAGGACGCAGCGATAAACTGTACAAGAAGCACACTACGCCGTTCTGCGGTCTCTGTATAATAGCAATGAACAGAACTTAGAGTGTGCATACACTGGAGTGTTATACCAGCAATCGGCTGGGGGATGGATACAAGCAAGGTAGAAGTGCATTGGGTTTGGAGTCCATATCACAGTAGCCACCATGGGCGTCTTACCTCAGATGACCCACAGCTTTCGTTCTGACAAGCGACAGGATGATGTAATCGTTCTGTTGTCCTTGGAACCGATCCACGGTTGTAACCTGCAAATATCAACATTTACATTTTAGAGGGCAAAGCTCCGACTTAATGGGGAGAATCGCTGCATCAGCAACTTGCGCAGACAGAAGCCGTTTCTTCTTTCCTTGATTAACGATGACTTACGGCTTACCTTACTCGGCTGCCCTATAACGGGGTTGTTGCCGCAACGCTGGTTGATAATGTCGCGGATCAGGTGCTTCTGTCCATTGTATGTGGTCAGGATGCTGATCCGATTGGCGGGATATCCGAGCAGACGCATGTACATAAACAGAGCCACCGCATACTCTGCTTCAGCCAGATTCTACAGTTTTGAAAAAAATAAAACATTTACAAACAAACTTCAAGCACTCTGGCTGTGATCTGTAGCGTCATATGCGCAGCGTTACCTGGTAGAAGTACGGATTGGGTTCAGATTCTCCCACTCCGTTAAAATCTTCAACGTTTATAAGCTGGAAATCATAGAGCAGGCCGGCGTTGGCAGCCCGGAACTCAGGCAGCAGCTGCACGTGAGGCAAATTCCCCAAACTCTTATAACGCCAATTGTACAGATTGCATAAGCTGAGTGAGAAAAGCGGGAGAGGTCACACACCTGCATGCAGCCAGGTAAAAAAAAACAAACAGGAGCCACCCTCTGCCACCATCGCCTCACCTGGCTCTAGCTCTTCCTTGGGCATCGAGATCGACAGTCGGCACTCCTAGTCTCACAAACCGAGTGAAGAGCGATTGCTCCATGTTAGAGTATTTCTGAAAGGCCATATTCTTGATGACGGGCGGCAGTTGGTGGTGGTCACCGATCATGATCCAACGTTTTAAGCGACTAAATCCGTCCTCCGGGTTCTGGCAAATGAGAAACAAATATTTATAAAAAGGGACATGGTTGTTAATACCGGGACGAGCTTGTCCGCTGATGTTAATCTAAGAAAACATTTAACCATTGTTCAAATAAATACAACTGCCAAATGTAATCTAGAAAAACAAAGTTCTTGCCTCTGTTCGCATCCACCAACACTGAAAATGAAGTCATTGCTGTGTACTCAGCAGTGTACATTACACACTCTCTCTAGGAGACTTTTCTTATTACCACACAAGTAGAAGAGCAGCAGTCACAGCACCGTACCTGCAAGAGGAGGGGGATGAAGGTCTCGATTTCAAGAATCTGAGCGGCTTCTTCCATCAGGATGTTATCGTACTGCAGAGAAAAGACAAGAACCGAGAGTCAGCAAGAACGGTAAGGCAACTTCAAGGTGACTGTCTGCAAACAGAGTGCAAAACCGTCTGGAGCTGCACAAACTCTGGGCAGACCACAAAATAAAAAACACAAGCCGTCTTGTCTCCGATGCGACTGGCCATGCCAAAGAAATGGAAACGCTGCGGCTTCAAACCAGCACGCCTCAGACATTTTCTGGGGCTTTCAGTGTATGACCATTTGGAAAGATACCTTGAATCCTAGCTCCACTAAGTCGTGGCGTTTCAGAGCCGCGTGCGTACAAGTCATCGCGATGATCTTGGCTTCTTTCACAAGAAGGTATTTGGAGCGATCCAGTCCGCTACGTAACAGTTCAAAAGCCCGGAACTCCTGAAACAGGAAACGTACACAGTTTGAAAAAGTCAGAAACTCCCTCTCCCACGAGTACACATGGAGTAATGTTCACGTTTATCGAGGAGTCGGACCCACTGAGGTGTCTGCTTATCACGCATTCCGATGGCCCCTATGTGCCAGAAGCACAGCACTTTCTGCAAACAATGTCACCAGCTCACAAAATAACTTTACCTATTACCGTAGTTGATACCACTTATTTAAATGCACTCATCAGGCAATTTAACGTTGCGATAGGCGCAATGGAACAAGTCCAAACTAGTATCCAATGTTACCGTTTGTGTGCCCCTTTATTTAAACCAACAAACACCTGTGTCCATTCTACATTGTACTCTTAATATGCCAAGGTGTCTGTAACACTCTGAAAATGGCTATGATCCCATTTTTATAGTTAAGGAACATTTCAGTAGAAGTATGTGCCAACAGTAACACTACCGCAGTTGCTAATCACATCACTTACCCACAAAAACTCAAAAACACTTTTGTATTGTTTGCCTCCCATACACTTGAGCTGCGCCTAAAAATATGCGTGCAGCATGGCATTTCCAGTATCACCCATCATTGCATGGTGATTGCACCGGAAACGCAAGTACAGGTCCAGTGTGAAAGGTACATAGATTTCCTATGGAAACCCATATACTCTAGTAATTACTAGCTACACTGTGGTACTGGGAAAGGGTCAAAAACTTACACAATGACACTGTGTTAACATTTATCCTATATATCCAAAGTCCTATTTGGGGCCATTAAGCACAAACATAACTTACTTGCGTGTCGATGGGGGTAACTGGGCTTAATTGTACACGCTTTATACTTTCAAAGACCATTGTAATGCAAACAGCCCTTCCCTGTGTAAAGGATTGCAAGCTGCGCGTAAGGATCACCTTTAAATCTCAGTGATCGCCTGACAAGGCACAGACAAGGTTTCTCTTTTGCAAACGGCAAACATACAAAATGCTTTATAGTTAAAACCTAACTCACTTCTAGCTGAGTGAAAATCTTCTTGATGTGCCGGAAACATCCTTCTGCAATTTCCATGTCTTCCTCATAAGTCTGGCCCTTGAAGATGGGTTGAGGGGCGTTGGAGAAGTACTGGTGGAAAGGGAACATCTTGGCGATATCGCTTACGTCAGGAGTTTGAGCAGATTTGGATTTCACTTTACTCAGGTAAGCCTCCCATCGGGACATTATCTGCAAACGTAAGAAATTATGATCAGAGATGGACTGCTTCCTTCAGGTAGGAAGCTACTGAAACCCTGATAAAATCTGGATGACCTTTGAGGTAGGAATACACGGCTTCATTTTTGCATAGATTTTTGTACAGACAACCATGCAATTTTCACAACGCTCTATTGTGCAAAAATCTATACAAAAATCGAGCTCAAAGCTACAAGTTACCTGACCTTGTTCAATATCCTATACTTTGGTGGGGATGGACAGTCCCCACCCAAAGTCTCGGCCAGGCTGTGTATTTCCAGCATTAGTTAGCTATCAGGGATCGGGTCAGGGGGGCGCAAACTGAGGCCCAGATTTGGCCCATTCAGCATTTATGGCCCTTTGTCACCTTTTTAAAAAAAAGCTCCCCTTCACTTGTTCTCTGCAATTAGTGCACATAATGGCTAGAGGTGTCCAAACGTTGCCTTGGGACGATGCAGTGATGAGATCATGTGGGCGCATCCTCATGGCGACGACAACAGGCAGTCTCTAGGAATTACCTTCTTCTCATTGCAATGAATGAGCATTTTGTTTGGAAGTGCAGGAAATGTAAAAAGATAACAACGTCCCTGTCACATATTGCCTATTAGACATCACAGCCATTATAAGCGATGCATGGAATTAGCACACTTATGGCGGAACAGCCATTACTAGCTCCTTGCCCCGTTTATCAAATTTAAGAAGCCAATGTGGCCCACGAGTCAGTCTGTCCACCTCTGGGTCATGGGATTGTGCAGATATTGAGGAATGAGGCCCCCCATTTTAGTTAGATCTCATGATTTCTTCAAATTACTGTACTTTTCCAACCTTGGGAACACCATCACCACCACACAGGCCACTAACCTGGTACAAGAAAAAATGACCGGCAGTCTCACAGGTATAAGACACATCTCCGGGGACTCCCAGGCTTTCCTGCAGACGCCCCACTTCTTTGAGCAGCTCCAGCCGCCGTGCCAACACATAATTCACTCGTCCGTACCTGGTAAAGAGAGGCATTGTTAGTCAACATGCCAAAGATAACTGCAGTAACAGCCTCAAACTGATGGTAACTTGTGTTCTCTGTAGTCTGTCACAGGACTAATAAAGGAGAGTTAGGGCCATTTCACAATAATTTTTTTGTCAGTAACAGATGTGCTAGCGGTAATGCTGCAGAGTCCGTTACCCAGGTTCATTACTGGCTAAAATCCAGCGTTTTGCACTACACTGTGCTTTGCCTAGTGTAGTGTTGACTTGACCATAGTGTTTATTATTAACATAATAATAAGTAAAATTTTTAGAATGCTAGATGGGCTGCCCCTCATTTTCCTTGATCAGTTATCGACTAGGTGAGGGAATGGAAATTTACTGACACATGAACAGATTTACTGAAAGCTATGTACAGAGACCTACCTTGATTTTTATTCAGACTCTGTTGTCCCTATACCCTGCTGGCTTTATAGTTATTCTTTTTGCAAGAAAGCTAAATCAGGTTTATTCATTTTGCACAAAGTCCTCCTCCAGACTAGACTGATGCAATTGGCCGATTGCATTGGAACCGCAACCACAGACTGGTGCGAGAAGTATCACCAGACATGGCACACCTAATGCACATAACATCACCCAGGAATGCCCTGTGAAGCATCTCTGACCTTGCGCTCGGCTGTCTTTATTTGGTCACAACACTCGGTCTGGCTTCAAATGGTGAGAAAGTCATTTGGATTTTCCGGCCGGCGTGTTTAGTAGATTTGGCATCCGATAATAAATCATATGCTACTCGTCTGTGCATTTGGGTACAAGGACTAAAGCCTGGAGAGCCGGGGATTGCAGTCATAGACCGTAAAACAAATGATATTCTGCTTTTCTTTGAGCGAATAATATGCACAAATAATAACATTTAAATATAAAACAATCTCTCTCACTTTTCAGAATGTATGCAGTGAAGTTTACAATAGTACTTTGTTCTCAAGCATCCAAAAGTGTGCAGAGCTAGTGAACTTTCAAACACACAATTGAAGCGTGGGGGTTAACCGACTTGTAGCTCACCGGCTAAAATCCTTCTCGGTCTCCAGCTCCTCCTCGCCGTGGCCCAGACGCAGGAGGTGCCTCTCGTCAATATCCAGGGCCATAATCTTCTCAAACAGCTGGTTGAGGGCCTGTAGATTGATAGGGACAGGAGGTTGAGAAAAGCGGGCGGCTGGTAGCCGCGGCCTGAAGCGGCGCGTTGACTCATCTTAATGGCAGTACAACAATACAGCTTCAGAAGTTACTGGGAACCGGGAGAAGTATCAAAAATACAGAGAGAGCTGCGGAAGTAAAGCATTATCCAGCTAGACAACCCCTTCAGCAGAATGTAATGTCCATGTTGTGATTTTTGTGATAACCAAATTACTTGCTTTCATTCACTGCATAGAAATGTGTAAGGACAATTATGGGGAAAGTAGATAATAAGCCATCTGACTTTAAATTCAGCTAGAGCAGTGGTTCCCAAACTGGGTGAAAGGAGGCATTCCAGGGGGAGCACAGCTGGAGAGCTGATGGAGGGACAAGAATGGTGGCCAACCATGGAGGAACTAGCTGCAGACAGTAAGTAGAGTGCATGTAAAGTGTGTGTGTCTGTGGTCGATTGCTCTCTCGGGCTGTAAAGTTTTGGTGAGTGTACGCTTTACACTAGATTATCATTACTTGTTTCAATGTGATCTTTTTTGTATATGCGAACTTCCTTGATTTTATATTTATGACTACCTGTTGTACTGATATGCTTAATTATTTTTTTTGTGATGCCGTAATATTATAGATATATTATTCACCCTGTATCGCAAGCTATACAATCATATATTAACAGTTGGAACCATTAGAGCCAAATGTAACATATGCCTTGAATCTAGATATCACATGTATCCCCTAGATTGATGTTGGATGCAATTGTATATCATGTATTTTCTCTGATTGACATCTTTATGGTCAAAGTAATCTCATAGAAACCTGTATTGTACTGTATTATATTTATAGATTCAATTGTCTCCCTGAAGAAGCCTCATGGGCAAAACATGTCGGAGGGAATCTATAAACCATTTCAGCCCAAACCGTAGATATGCCTAAATGATCGACCTTTTGACTGTGTGTTTTTTTACACTGTAATTGTTTTGTGAGGTCATCCCTATGTGTGTTGAGGCTCTGACCCCACTGTGATGTGTATATATTTTATGGTAACTCTTTGATATATTTAATAAACTTAATCATGTGCCTTTAAAACCCCACTCTGCGATTGAAGTTCTTTCTCAATCACCTATTGTTCTCCCTTAGACTATAGGGGTGTGGCACATGATTATGAGTGACAACCCACTCCTCTTTCTTATTTCCTAATTTCATTTGTAGTTTAAATGCTGGTTTACCAAGCAGCACTCTCCTATACAAGCCATGCGCAGATCATGTTATGCAGGACTAATCTGTTCTGTAGAAAAATTCTGACAAGCCCATTCTCTGCACATTCAGATGACTTACCTGGTTAGAATGAGTGACTATAAGGGTCCTCTGCTCTGGGAAATTGTGATAGAGATTGGAAATGATCTGAACGGCAACATCTGTTTTACCTGTGCCAGGGGGGCCGACAACCTCAAAAAAGGAGAAAGAAAAACGAGAGAGATTATTTGCAAACCAACAACACATTAATACGCAATAAGGGCACCAATGATAAGTCATATTCCAGCTGCCATTTTCTAAGATGGATTAAAACACGAGAGCTGACACTTGTGTGGGTTCACAAGAGTAATACTTCCACTTTCCTTCGTGCAATGTATAACTATCTGATAACCATCCCAACACCCTGACACCAGCTGAAACGCTAATATGCTTTAAGCCAAATATTTGTCAAACAGAAATAATGATTACTTAAGGCGGCTGGATCGTTGGCTTGCTGTTTATCTCCCAACGTACATTACTTTTACTCTACATTTTGTTTGTTGATATAAAAATACATGTATGCGGTAAGTGCATTACTATGCTATCTCGATTGTTTGCACATTGTCAGAAGCTATACATAAACCGTAATGTCTTACACCATAGAGTGTTTTACATCGCTATATTACAGCGCCCTCTACTGAGAACATCTGTAACAACACCCTGTCAAACACATGGAGGAAGCAAAGATGTGGATGTTCCTCAGGCACCTGTGTTTACAAGTCACCATGAAAAGAAGCAGCCCCAACAGCTGGCGGTAATAGTCCTTTGTGAAATAAAACAGCACCCCATACAGCTACCGCACCATTCGCTGCCATAATACACTAATGATGTACAGATGTAAATACAAGAAGCTTAACTATCTCACAGAGTTAATAACTGGAGAGAAAGGGGAGTCCTCTTCTCAGGATAATGAGAAATCAAATGAATTATCGGTCCTTACAAATTCTTCTACTGACACGTAGATATTATCACTGCTTCTATACAACATTAACATCGGCATGGCATTGGCCTAGTATACCGAAAATCGGTACAAAAATGCAAAGATACACAGCTTCCAATACAAGCAAAGGGCCAGAGAGATCCTAAGAATCCTTCCTTCATCAAATCTGGTTTTACTCTTTAAGGAAACACTGTCAAAATGTCATACTCATCAACCTGCTTATATACAATAAGGGCTCCTCCAGACTAGCCACGCTGCGGTAAAAACTGTACCTTTCACACTAGACTTTGCCTTAGTGCAAACGTCTACAGTAAGCATTTTGTCAGGCACAGAACACACATTGCCCATACACTTGTATGGGAGCAGCGTCTTTTGATGGTATAACATGCGGTTATCTAGCGTTACCACGTCCATTATTAGCAAAAACCACAGCGCGGCTAGTGTAAACAAGCTCTAAGCATTTAAAACCTGTAATACCTTTGATGTTGTGATTTTACAGGGCAACGCACAATGCTGGCCTTGATTTTACCTGCATCAGGAATGGGTGTGAGGCTAAGGGCTCCACTGGGGTGGTTTGGCAGGGGCACGGGTGAGTTTTTTTTAGATGGGCCCAAACCTCCCCCATTGTCCCCAATCAGCGACTGTCCATAGGCGTGTTGCGGGTGAAGGGAGGGCAAAAACGCAGCTTACAGCATACTTAAAATCTCAGAGCGCCACAACAACATCTGAAACGCATGTTTTCTGTCTGCAGCAGTGGAGTCTCAGCCTCATGCAGGATGGTGTGCCAAGGTTACAAAAAGAAGGCAAGTAAACAAAGGGTTTCCTGCAGACACACCCTGCATTGCGTATTTATTGTTCTAGAAACATAGGTGCGTAAACTTTATGTTATTTTCTCTTAGACAGTGAAACGTTTTAAAATATATAAAAATGTCTGTTAACATTTTAATATATAATGTTGTTTTAACAGGCTCATGGAAGTCTTCAATGTACTTCCCATTTAGGAGAGCTGTACAATGCCGACAGTGCGCCTTCACATAATAATGTGAGTGTGTCGTCCTTTGTTCTTACCATAGTCAGACCAGGCTGCATTCCGGCACGAATAGCTTCTGTTTGTGTGGCAGTGAACTGGATGGTATTCCTAGAAACAATAAAAGTTACAAGAGTTTGAAATGGTCTAAAATACCTCCTTGAGGTGCAATATTTACAAAATAATATTTCTAGAATACACTTCGGATATATATCGGGGAGTTCAAAGCTCCAGCACAGTGTGCAGGGCTGAAACATTTCTCTGAATCCACGAACCAACTTATGGAGAGTCACATTTTACAATCTGGCACTAACAACTTACACATATGGGAGGTTTCTTTTTTTTTGGGGGGGGGGGGGGGGGGTTTGCAATGCAGAGTGTTCATTAAAACACATCTGATGCTATCTTAACCGCCTCAATTCATCCAGTTGGTTAGTGTGTTCAGGGAATGGGTACTGCTAGTGCTAAAACAGCTTCAGCTACATTTTCCCATTGATTTTAAATGGTAAAAAAGAATGTCTAATTGTCCAAAAAATCCGGCATATGTACATATATATATATATATATATATAAATATAAAAAATATCTTTTATTTACTAACCACTTAACTAAGACAGTACAAGAGTAGGAACACCTGTACCTCTATTAAAGAAGCCAATTTCATCAATCAGACTTTAATTACATAAAATATAAGGTTTTAAATCTCAATACCAATTGGACATATTTATGAGACACACAAAAAATGTACGCTGAACTCCCTGCCCAGGTGGGCTCCTGGCAAGAGTAAAGGGTAGGACCTTCTTCCAGCTAAGCCAAAAGGTCAGTGCCAGGAGTAAGGGAACATTAATATATGTCTATATAAGTAGATGCTATTTCTGAACCCCCAGAAATACTTATGGAGAGTCACATTTTACAAGCTGGAAAATTGCCAATGAGAAACTATTAAGATATGGAAATAAGAGCGAGTGTCATCATTTATTCACTGCATGTTCAGAAATGTTCCTTATATTCTCTCCAAAGCCACGGATAAGTCTCATGGATTGCAAAATATGGTCAATTGTGTTTTAAATAACTGATTCTTCATGCAGTAGGTCACTGCTAAGAAGGACTGCAGAAATGTGTTAATCTTATTACTATCTAAATATCCTCTGTCCTGTAATTCCAGCAAGAAATATTATGCAAAGTGCTGGTAAATACCGCTTAGGCTGGTTGTATGGGTATGGACCGCGGTTAGGGATGACATGAGGTTCCACAATTAGTATGGGAGGCTCCTTGATTCCTTCATCGCTGCCTTCTTTTCTCTTCTCGCCTTTTCCACCATATACAGGGAATGTAATTCTAGAAAAGAACAGCCAGATGTAAAAGGAAAGCATCACACACTCAATCATCAAAACATTAAAAATAGGACAAAAAATCTATTAAAATTGCAATGGGGAATAGAGTTTGCTATTGCCTATTGAGAATGCCTACAAGTCTGTGGATTACTCAGAAGTACCTGAAAGGGGCTCTGTGCAAAGATGGATCTTCCACTGTCACCTTCACCTGATACCCAGGAAAACAAGCCTTCAGATGGTCCAGACTCAAAAAAGTGTCATTAAAATCCAGTGTTTGAATCTGATTGGGCATCTTTGAGTAATGTGCGCTTCCTGGATCTCCGTATCCTAAGATGATATCATGCAGCCAGTCGGGTACCACACAGTCTGTATTCATCAGCTTCCGGATTGTCTCTAGTACTGCCTGGAAAATAAAAGTTATTGTTTTTTAAAAAATATGAACCAATATAAAAACAGTCAGTTTAATGGCAAAAGCAGTCAAGCACGAGCTCATCTAATAGGCACAGAATAAGGCTTTGGTGAGGGGATCAGGGTTCCCCTCCCTACCGCAATGCATTAGATCCCCTGCGATTTCATTCATTTTAGGGTTACGTTTATTCCTACTTCCTGCTCCTAGTCGGTAAGTGCAGCAGCTCTTTCCTCAGGCACAGACAGTGTTTGGGATGGCTTTACCAAACAAGCACATTTTTTTTTATCGATTCACTTTTTTAGAATGAGGCTTTGACACCACTTCTCCCCAACTTTGGAGCACACCAAGCATGTGGGGAAAAAAGACGCTGACAATACTTACCTATAGGCCAGTACGTGTCACTTTCCACTGCCAAGTCCTGGTCCGCGCCCTACCAGTATTACGAGGGACACTTTGACACAAAAAAGGTGATTGCCTCGTTCCAGTGACAACCCAGTGTTCCATTGAACGCGAAAGAAGGCCAAATGCTCCATGGGCCCGTAAGCATTAAGCATCCATTGGGTTCAGTGGATCAATGGGATATCACTGGGATGTGGCCACTGATTGGTTTTAACAATAAAATTATGTAATTAAACACCAGTAATGAGGATATTACTCCAGTACAATGATGTATGATGTACAAGAGTGAAATTAATACAAAAACTTTTTTTTACAAATCTGACTATAATATGAATATGAGCCAAATTATCCATCATTTGCATAAAATGTGTTGCCCTGCCAAGATGCTAGTATCATTGTTGATGTAGAAAGTAGATGGAAGGACTAGTATTAGCCAGAGGCTGATATAAATTCTACAGTGGGGGGGGGAGGTCCCGGAACTCGTGGAGATGGAGTGAGCTGAGGCGGGCGTGCGTGTGCACACGCGCCGCACAGGAGCGCGCCAGCACGAGCTGCAGCTAAAGCTGGCAATGAGACGAGGCACAGGAGCGGTCTGAATTGGCTCGAGCAGGCTTGTGAGCAGCATGGGGAGACGTCGGATGAGGGACTACCGCACGCCCCATAATACACCAAGGACACTGCGGGGAGGAAGAGGAGAAAGGAACCAAGTGTGCACCAGGGATATCGTACAGCTTCTGTCACCCGGAGGGGCGTCTCCAGAGCACTCCTAATGTTACCAGGTGAACCCATTCCAATACTACACCAAACAGGACAGCAAAGAGAGGGAGAAGGAGGAACTAAAATGCCACAGGAGGCAGGGGAGAGGGGGATGGAGGCGAGGAAAAACAAAGGAGGAGGAGGTGAAGAGGAAGGGGGTGAAGATACCAGGAATACGGGTGGACGGGAGAGTGAGAGACCCCTAACCCCCCCAGCACCATACGGACTTACCAGACCCCCAGACCACCCAAATAGCATCCACCCCCTCCCCCAACCCCCCATCAAGTGACAGACCTGGTCAAACTTCGGCCGATAGCCTTAATACAGGACAACCGACGGCTAACAAGGAGATAGGGACAACTGCTGAGTATAGCCTAAACCCTATGGATAGAGAGAAATTAAATAAAGTCCAACAGAAGATGATGGAGTTTATATGGGGGTATAGAACACACAGATTATCCACTAGGCTGATGTATAGAGCAAATGAGAAGGGAGGGATGGGAGTCCCCAATATTATGAAATATTAGGAAGCGGTGCAACTTAGAGCAATACAGGTGTGGTCTGACAGCACCGTCAATGCCAGATGGTTGCAGCTGGAAAAAGCAGTAATTAATCAAATAAATATATGGGGGGACGGCATGAAAGAAAACAATCAACAGTGGACAGGACCGATCAATCATACCAGAAACATTTGGGAACACTGTAAGAAAAAATATAACTTAACAGGAAAGGTATCTAGATTAGAGCCAATTATTGATAACCCATATATTCCAATAGGATGGACAAGGAGAAGGAGGGAGATCTGGGATAAAGGAAAAATCAACCGG
>CM070043.1:10240549-10263135 GCA_036250615.1 Ptychadena robeensis
TTTTCCAAACGCTGAACATTTGTTACTGAAAAAAAACAAATACACTTTTGCTCTTAGCACAATAGATGCCTCTTTAAGTATGACCCGTAAGTAGTAATAACGTTTCTCAACTTACGATCTTAACCAATGTTTTAGAGAAGTCATTTTTCCTAGGATCCTCTTTATTTAGGGACTCTGCATAGATCCAGTCGTATTCCATGCAGAGTAGAAGTCTGAACAGGAACCATATAAGCTTCCGTTACTCGAAAAATTTGAAATTACAAATGTCATTGGGTAGGGAGGTAGCAGGAAGGAGACGGGAGATGGGATGGGTGAGGCGTGCACTGCACGCGCAGCAACGCAGGGTGGGAACGCGCCAGCATGTCAGCATTAGCTGTGCCTGACCCACGCCCCACCAAAGCTTGGAACGTGGAGGAGGGAAGACGGAGAGGACGCGCGGCAGGAATGGGGGAACGCCAAGGTAGAGGCCAGAATACCACGAAATACCCACCCCTCGATCTCTGGGAGGGGGAAAACCACTCGGGGGGGAAAAGGAACAGCTGCAAAAACAACAGGGGAATTGCCATCTACATTGTCCCAGGGGCGGGGACAGGGAACACCCCAGCCCTCAACAGGACCCAAGGAGAAGGAACCTGGACATAATAAAAGTGAGTGGGCTGGGGGGGGGGGGGGGGGGGGGGATGGCCTGTCACAAACCTGCGGAAGAACGTGAGGAGCTCCCAGAGTGAGCTCAAACCTGGCCTCAGATAAAAGGGACGCAAATGAAAAGTAACAGTTGTACCTGATAAAATAACCCATTAACCCAATGCAAAAGTATATGAGGCGGATTCTCTCCAGTACTGCAACAACTACCGGATATACCCCCCCCATCCCCTAGGAATGAGAGGCAACATGAACCCAGATTACAAGAACCATTCAGTCAAGTGGCACCGTAGATAAAGAAACTTCAATACCCCTGACATGCAAAATCATATTGGCCTCCAAGTACTCACTAGACTCCTGGCCACTTCAGTTGCAGGCCAGGACGCCATATGGCAGCGTACTCCCACACCATCCCTCTAAAAAACAAGACTTCAGCACTTGATCCAGGAAAGTTTTAAAGAGGTCTGCAGGTAGAGATAAAGCCAATAAGGGAGGATATCCATCAACTTTACTCCAGGTGGATCATATTGAAAACTAAACCAACAATTAATGACCCAGGAGATGCGCAACCTACACAAGAGGTCACCAACATGCCCTGACTATTAGAGAACTGCAATGTCAAAATGAGGACTAGAGAACAGGGGCAGGAGAAATAAAATTATCAGGAGTCAGGGGATCCCAGACAAGGTTCCTGAAGATAGTTTGATAGTTAAAAAAAAAACAATTAAAATAATATTTCAACAAAATTTGCAACGGCCAGCGCGGCGCCGCCGAACTCTAAAAGGGACAGGGTTCATAGAGCCGTAAGGATTAGCTTAGAAATACCAACGGGGAATCCCACGAGATGTGATCGGCATATAAATGATTTTTCGTAAAAGGAAGAAAAATAATTATGCATGCGGCAAGGAAAATCCCAGATATTAAATATCAGGAGACAAGATCCAAACTGTTACCCGATGGATCTTGGATGACATTACAAAAAACCACAGACACTGGTTTTCCAATTGTTGGAGCTCCTTAAAAGGACAGAACATCAATCCAAAGGTGGGGACAAACCGTTCTAATTAATCGTAAATAGAATGGAAAGACCTATTTGTGAGATATTTCGAAGAGTCCGGGGTTCTGTTCAGGACTGAACTAGCCCCCATCTTCCAGGCTGGTGGAACCCAGTGAAATATGGAAAATGCCCAACAAGGCAGAAGGATGGAGAGAAATAAAAAAAGAAGAGGGGGAAGGGGGGGGGGGGAAACAGGACAGACGTGATGGTGGTGGGTGTGGGGAGGGGTGGAGATGGAGAAGTATGTAACTCATGATTGTGAGCCGGGGTATTCTTTTATTTCTCTGGATCTTCCCCGTTCTTTTTCTACCCTCTCTCTTCTCCCCCCTCTCTATATCTCTTTGATATCCTGTCTAATCTCCATATGCTTATGAAAGCCATGCCTATTCAGGACTATTCTTAGGTGGATTGCTTTTCTTTTGGTATATATTTGTGCCACGAGGTGTATTCCCTGAGCTAAGATGGACCTTTCCGGACATGGGTCAGGATGAGGACATAGCAATAGGCGACCGCCACAGCATTTTCTGTCATAGGTAAAACACCCCCTGAGATGACGCTCTCGCGTCGCCTGCAGGCAGCGCAAAACATTACAGCCGCCCCACTGTGACCCTGCCTTTAAGGCCAACAACACACGCATCGAGAGTGGGGGATGACAGCCTAGCTCAGGTGAGGCCAGATTGCAGAGTGATGACGTCAATCACGAGGCTCTCCGAGCGACAGCAAGGACGCCGGTCTTCATGACACTAACAGCATCGGCCAGAGAGTATCGGACATGTCCGTGCTCTGGCCGGCACGAGCGGTTGGGCTTCAGGAGCTCTGTCACCCATGTGGGCTCCCCCGATCGGCCCATACACACACCCCCCAATTGGTTGGGCAGCAAAATCGGCCGCCGCTCGGGGCGTGTAGGGCAGCGTAATATCACTGATCATGAAAGTAAAGTAAAATGTTGTTGACGGACTAGAGACACTTGTATAATGCTTGCCAACACATGCGTAAGCGGACGATTTTTAACCAGTGACCGAGGGCTGTGTGCGCGACTCGCGCCGTCGATCAGCGGATATAACGGCCGTATGGCATGGACCACATGGGGTGACAGATCCCTGTCACCCCATGCTTCGGCCGGCAGAGAATGGACAGTCCGATAATCTCTGGACGATATTGAAGACGATGGCATCAGCTTCAAATGGAAGTGACGACAGGCCGACTGAAGGGGCCCCCCATTAATGCACCGGGGTTGGGGTTGCAAACGTGGATGAATACATCCGCTTGAATCTCGGTTTGCATATCGGGACTGGTCGCCTGCACCCATCGGGGTGTGTATGGCAGCCTAATGAAGGAATGACTCGCCAATAGTTCAGGACTGGACCCGTAATAAAGCATTGGAAACCGACTTGTCATTCAGCTGAGGCGACCAAATACTTGATTGCTAGCTTCAACTTAATCATGACCTCTGGGGATTCAAGGGAAATCATGAATCATGTTTGAGAGTGCCCCTTCTCCTGCCCCATCGTCTTGGAGCCTTCACTTGCCCTATCTTCAGCAGAAGATCAGACATAAAGATTGGCACACACGGGTAGATCTGTAACAAGATTGTGTGCAATCACACGTGATTGAGTGTACTCTAATCGGTTTAAAATGCCTACCCGTGTGGGGCCTTCCTTCGGGCGGGGATCAATGAAGCCCGGCTCAAAGGAACTTGATTGAACGGGGTTCAACGATGTTTGAAAAGACCTCCTTTAATCTCCAAAATATCTTTGCAGGGAGAAAGAGTCTTCATGGAAGTATTAAACAGGCTGCGGCTCTTGCCTCCTCACAGCTGTCAGTGTTGAGGGGACGGAGCCAGAGCCAGCACTCATCACTTGGAAGATTGTTGAGACAGGCTGCTTCTACCCAGCTTGTGGCATGTTGGAAATCACCCATGCCAAGTGGGGATAACGGGTCCCCATTGTTGGAACAGGACTCGATGTGCCATGTGGTTCAATTTGCATCCCCGATCAATCACAGCGTGGTGCTACTAGTTTAAGGAAACAAGCTAGCAGCATCTTCTGCCTCTAACTCCCTTTTCTCGATTTAATTGCCATTACAGTGTTGGTTTCCTTAGCCAGGAGTATTGGTTAATGTATGATGCATCCTTCCTTCATGAATCGGATTACAATACATTAGCATATTTAATACAGAGGTAGTGGAGTCGGAGTCTGAGTCGAGTCGGGGAATTTATCGACCGACTCCACAGCCTGGTTTGATTTGTAAATGGTGTGTTATTTGTATGTTGAAAATTTCTAAATAAACAGTTATACAAAAAAAAAAAGAATGCATCCCACAATTAATAGATTATGATCAAACAGGATTTATACCAGACAGGCAAACGGGGGACAATATTCGGAGAACTATAGATATAGTGGATATAGTAAATAAAAGAAAATTAAAGACAGTCATATTAAGCCTTGATGCCGAAAAGGCATTTGATAGACTGAGCTGGCCCTTCCTATTAAAAACAATGCAAGCCTATGGATTGGAAGGCCCTTTTGTGACAGCAATTAAAGGATTGTATACATCCCCCTTGGCATCAGTAAAATTAACAACGGGTTTATCCAATACGTTCCCTATTATGAATGGTACACGGCAAGGTTGCCCCTTATCCCCGATACTTTTTGCTATGTCGATAGAGCCATTGGCTTCCCAAATAAGAAACAACTTTGATATCAAAGGAGTAGAGGTGGGACATAAGATTTATAAAATCTCCTTGTATGCAGATGATATACTTTTAACCTTGACACAACCACAAACTTCCCTTCCAATCTTGCAAAAGGTACTTAAAGAATATGGGATAGTTTCGGGCTACAAAAATAACAGCGGGAAAACAGAAGCGATGGCCCTTAATATAGGAGAACAGGAAGTAGAAAATCTAAAGAAGTCATTTGCGTGGAGGTGGAAGGAGGAAGGGATCAGGTATCTAGGAGTCAATATTACCCCCACCTATGAAACACTATATAGCAACAACTACCCTAATTTATTTAGAGAAATAGAGACCCTGTTTAAAAGCTGGCGCAACCATGTTATATGATTGACAGGGAGAATTGAGACAATAAAGATGATGATAGTCGCTAAGCTCCAATACCTATTCTCCACGCTTCCAGTAAAAATTCCTCAAAATAAAATTCGCCAAATCCAACAAAAAATTATGGAATTTATCTGGGGCTATAAGTCGCATCGTATCTCAACAAAATTAATGTGCAGAGCGAAGGAATTAGGAGGGATGGGAGTACCGGATATTAATAAATATTACCTGGCCACCCAATTAAAAACAATAAGAGAATGGTTAGACATGACAACGGAAAAAAAATGGGTATGTCTAGAAAAAGATGAGACGGGAATAAGGGATATGAGTATATGGATATGGGGAAACAAAATAAGAACAAAAGGAATAAAGAATGGCCCTATACTGCATACAAGGAACATTTGGGAACAGAATAAAAAAAAATACGGCCTTATGAATGACATATCCAGGTTGGAACCGACAATAGGAAATATAGATATACCAATAGGATGGTCAAAGCGGAAGAGAGGAATATGGGAGCAGGCAGAAGTTAAGTTAATTGGAGATATGGTGAATTGCCAAGGGGAGCTAATTCCATTTGAAGAACTTAAAAGGGAAAAAAAACTGCCAGAAAGTGAGAGATACACATGCCTCCAGATTGGACACTTTATCCATGGAAAGACCCAGACAAAGGTGGTACAAGATCTAACCCCATTTGAGAGAATATGTGATCAAGAAATATCTCAAAAAGGCCTGATCTCAAGGCTATACAGGACTTTGGAAGAAGATAAAAGTTGGAAACCCCCATACATGGACAAATGGGAAAGGGAGATAGGAGTACAGATCTCTGAGCTAGAATGGTTGGAAGTATGGGAAAATGCGGCGAAAATGTCTAAATGTATGACCCATAGAGAGAACGCTTATAAAATTATGCAACAATGGTACTATACACCAGTTCGATTACATAGAATTTACCCCCAAGCTACGGAAAATTGCTGGAGATGCTCCAGAGATAGAGGAACAATAGTTCCTATCTTCTGGAGCTGTCCGGAACTGGATTACTGGGGGGAAGTTAATAACATCCTAGTAAAGACCCTAGAAACAGAAATCACATTAGATGTAAAAACGCATATACTGGGGATGTCAATTAAGCCATTAAATAAAAAGGGAAAAAAGACTGGCACATTATATACTAATGGCAGCACGTATGACCATAGCCAATAAATGGAAATCTAACTCCCCTCCCAACCATAGAGAACTGTATGAAAAAAATGGAGGTGAGAACGATGGAACAACTAACAGCCCGCATCAACGGCTCGACTAAGATCTTTGACAATGTATGGAGACCCTGGGATAGATATATAGGACTGGAGATGATAGTATAGAACAAAAATAAATGGGTAATAAGGCAACCAAGACAACAAAAAAAAAAAAAAAAAAAAGGAGAAAAAGAGTAGTGAATGTGAGAGATTGAATGAATGGAATCATGTTGTTTATTATTGTAATGTATTGTATGTAATTTATATATTTATGTAATTATATATTTATTTATTTTTGCAGTGTGCAGTGCTTGCGTCTCCCATACAAGGATATGGGGGATGCTTGCCCTGTGCCTTAAAAAATGTGCGCTGCAGGGCATTCTCAGTAACGCTTGGCATTGCGCATCACCAGAAACGCAAGCGCAGGTCTAGTGGAAATGTACACTTCCATTGGAAATTGCATTGACCCTGCGCTGTGGTGCCATACGGCAGCTGGTGTAAACGACCCTTCAAAAGTAAGTACACCTCTGACATTGTGGTAAATAGATCATTATATATTTTCAAGGGACAACACTAAAGATATTATAGCTTGTTACAATGTGAAGGAGTCAGGGCTTGTTTCCACATACGTCAGGACCCCAACGTAGCAGATACACTTACCTGCTCGGCGGAGGATCTGTCTTCACGGCGCCGAGCCACTCCGCTGCTGCAAGGATCAACGTAGTCAAATACGTTGATTCTTTGCACCGGAGGATGTGTAGACAGACCATCCGCCGTGAAGACAATGTCTATCTGCTACATCGGGAGCCCGCTAAGCGTATATGCTTAGCTTAGAGGGTCCCAGCGTATGTGGAAACTAACCCTTAGTGTACAGCTTGTATAACAGTGTCATTTTGTGTCTCCTGAACTACTGTGAAACACATGCTAATATCCAAATGCAGAAATGTTAACCCACTGCTTTGCGCTGTAACACATAATGCAGAGCACACAAGTGTAAACATTAGAACAGGTTTACTAATAATCAGTAAAAAACAAATAGATAGAAATTATACACACATGGTTTTTCACACACATATGTGATTCTGTCAGCTTTTAGTGATGGTGTGGCAACAATGCTGCACTGCTCCTGAAACCAGGTTTGGCCAACAGCATGCGCGCAGGGCTTTGGAGAACTCTAAGGGCTTGTGCCCAATGCTTCTTTTTCTGTAGAATGGGACAGTGTCCTCTCGGCATTATCAGTGGAGTGTCCGTGGCACTGTTTTGAAATAGGGGAATGCCAGCTCTTCAATGCACTGCCGAACAAGCCACAGGCAGAATGCCTGCCAACGAAACAGCCGCAGTGTGCCTTTTTTCAGCCAACTCAGGGAAAAAGCAGCGGAAACATGGCCTAAAGCTGGCCATACACCGATCGATGAAGAAACAAAATTAGAGCAACATCGGCGCCATGTGTTGCTCTAATCGGTTTCTTAATTTGAGCCATCCACGGTTCCATTGATCCTGTTCGAAGGAACAAATACAGGTTTCCAACATGTTGGAAAACCTTGGTCGAAATCCATTACATTGAATGGAGACCGCGAGCCACCATCCAATGTAATGGACGGGCTGACAGCTGAGCTGCTCTAACAGGCTGTGTGATGAGCTAGCTGATGTGTGTGAAGCCAGCACGTCTCTGCCAGGAGAAGTGGGGGGGTGGGGGGGGTGCAAGCGGTCTTCTCTAGCTGAGGATAAGCAGGGGCCCGGGGAACCTGGGAAATCGGGTCACCATCTTATGGTAATTGATGTGCCCATTGATTACCATTTGATTGACCCAGGATCAATTACATCGTGGTGACACCACGCTGTAATTGATCACCGACCGATTGCACAGGAATCTACCCGTGTATGCCCAGCTTAAGACCGATCAAGCTAAAGTGTTTAAAGCCAGATACAAAAAACAAAAAAAGAGGGTGTTGCAATGTCTGGCAAGCTTTTATCGCTGTCTAATAAGTCAGATTTCTCTGTATTTTAATGGGTTTGCACACCATGGTGAATTTAAGCTGTAATTCATCCAACTGGGAGGAAAATATCAATGAAAAATATTTCAACACAATGAGGAAAGTTAGTGAAGATAAAACTTGTCAAACCATAATTCATGAAGTGACCTAAGTCACTGTTTATCACTTACAGCATACAGAATGTATCTCAATGGGAAGTGTTAATGTACCTTAAAGTTATTCTCTTTGGGTTTCCTCCTCATGATGAGGTTGAAGGTTTCATACACATCTTCGCCTCCGTTCTGAATGGTGTTGGTCATATCTTGCTGGTACTGGTTGGGATCCAGAAACACGCGGTAGGTTCTTGCGTCTCCTCTGAGTTTAGGTTTAGGTTCAGGTCCTAAATAAACAGAATTAGAACAAAACAGGATTTCAATGGATTCTTAGTGATCAATATATATATTTATATATATATATGTAAGTGTAGAGTGGAGGAAGTGGAGACTTTACAAATACAGTCTATTATTGCATTCATTTTATGGAACTTGCCAACTTAAAGTCCTCATTTGAGGATACCGTCTTCTATTTTTATAAGGCTTAACAAACATAAGCTCAATTCTGCTGTTGTCAGTATGGTGCGTTGGCTGTCAATCATCCCCAACCGCCCACATTCTATCCCTACCACCATCCCTAGGGTGAGACATAGTATGACGCCTATGCCCCACAGTTAATGGTAGGTAGGGGGATGTCAGTTTGAGGGAAAGCACCCTAAAAGAACAGTCCCCTATTATTAGGGCACTAATAAAAATACGGACACAAGATAAGAATACCCAACGTAACAAGAAAACAAGATATTGTACTGTGAAATAAGAAGCGCTGCATACGCTGGCTTGGGGTCTTCACAAATAAAACATCTATTCTGCCTATGGACAATTAAACTCAATCATGGACATTATTTTGCATTTAAATTTACTTAATATTATCTCGTATTTATATAGCACTGACACATTACTCAGCACTTTACAGAGTATATTATAGTCATATTACTCAAGAGCAGCACACAAACTAATGTCCCTACTATAGTCATGTATATGTAACTAACACAGTCATATGTCACAGTTAAAGTCATGTGTAACTAACAGAGGATCATTTGGGGAAGCCAATTACCGTATTTTTGGACTATAGGACGCTGGTTTTTAGAGCAGGAAAACCAGAAAAAAAATTAAATGTTCATCCCCTGCAGTACCCAATTTCAGCCACAAAAATGGTGTCACTAGAGAGCACGTTTCAGGCAAGCATCATTTCCCTCACACACAGGGAAGAGAAAGGGGGGCCGCAGTGGATTCTGTACTGTTGTCTCCCAGTGTGTGAACTGAACGGTGATCGCAGCTAACAGGCAGACATACATGGAAAGTGTGTCTTATAGTCAGAAAAATATGGTAACTTATCAGCTTTGGAGTGTGGGAGGAAGCTAGAGCACCCAGAGGAAACCCACGCAGACATGGGGAGAACATACAAACTCATTTCAGATAGTGTCCAGGCCGGTTTTCAAACACACCAGGGCTGTATGGCCAGAGTGCCGACCCCTGAGCCACCAGACCAACTTGAGATTGAAGACAATTAAAACAAATAACATGCTATGCAACCCTTAAAAAACATTTTTGTTAACAAATATCCTGCTATACCTACATAAATTCAATAATTACTCTGCTTATGGGTATATGGCATGCAAAGATTTTAGTTTAGGCTGGTTGTAGTTCACCCAGATGTTGAACAGCTCACAGATTCCAGCTGTTTTTCAACAAGCAGATTCATACTTTCTTAATCTTAATTCCCATTGAGTTTCATGAATTTCTTACCTTCTTCAATGACGCGCCCCTTCTCATCCAGCATGCCTTGGATTTCACATCCTCGTACATACATGAGCCCAGTCTGTTCCACAATAGACTGTCTGCGATCAATCTTAGTTCCATAAGATAACATGGGCCGCAGGGTGATCAGGAAACACACGTCATGTTTGCGAAGACCTGGGTGAGGAGACAACATTAGATTTTATGATCCTTTCCATAAGTACCAGAACATTATTGCTTATTTAAAGCTCAGGAAGTGTAAAGAGCATCAAGTAAGTGGATATGTAAAATAGGAAAGAAACTAGTCAGTCAGAGACAAAGCCATTCATATATGGAGAAAAGTAGACAAGGCAAAATATCAGTACCAGGAGGCCGGGATTTGCTTTAAAAACAAAACTTTAGCACATTCAACTCATGGAGAGACTCATTTTACAATCCGGAACTGACAATTTACCCATGAACAGCTATTTACACATGGGAGGAGGAATGAGTGTGTGTCACATAATTGTATAACTGCAATGCAGAATGTTAAATATAAAAACACAACTCATGCTATCATAATAACATCAACTCACTCAGCTATTATGGTTAGCTCAGTCTATTGTTATGAATGTATAGGCCTTCTCCCATATATAAATAGCTGGGTGAACAATTTAGTATGAATTGTGATTTTACATTTAACGTTCTACATTGCAGTAAAAAAAAAATATGTGACCATGTAGAATCCCAATTCATTCTATCTAAAAAGCCTCCGTTCACCCAGCTATTTCCATTATGGGAGAAGGCCTATACATTCACAACAATAGAATGAGCTCAACACAGGAATAGCTGACTGAGTTGATGTTATTATGATAGCATGAGTTGTGTATTTTCATGGGTGTTCATGGGTAAGTTATCAGTGCCAGATTGTAAGAGGAGTCTCTCCATAAATGTAGCTAAGTGTGTTCAGAGAATGGATACTGCTAGTGCTAATACAGCTAAGATCTCCCTCTTGGCAGTGGCCTTTTGGCTTGGCTGGAGGGGATGAAACACATTTCAGACTCTAAGGATGCAGAGCTATTGCTCCAAGGATGTTTGGGACTTAAAAAAACCCATACAACACACAGATATTATTGCAAAACAACTGCATCTTATAGTCTGAAAAATACAGTAGGTTGGGACAGGGGGTGACAGTAAAGGTGTCTGAAAAAGGGACGGACATCAGCAGGTGCTACAAGAGAATTCCTGCCTTCCACAAGTGATTTAAGTAAATAAAATCACAGGATTGCAAAATGAAGGAAAACATTTAAAAGAAATGCAGAAAGAAACAAGAAAAACTTTCCACAAAGGCATTTTTTTTTATCAGAAAAAGTGTTATAGATCCAACTAGTGCACTTCTCTACTGTAATCCTGCCAGGCACCTAGTAGGAAGTGGGTGCCCAGGAGCTGGCATGGTTAAGACTAATGGGCAAAGGCTAAATATACTAGCAGTGCCAACAGGGGTGACCTTAAGTGTGCGGCTCCAGCTGGAAGAGTACGGGGAAATGTTATTCAGTTTTGTGCCAGCTGGCAGCAATGTGTGCACAATTCCCAGGACCTTCAGCATATAAATTACATTTTGCTGTTTTAGCAGCATGCACATGTTGCCCCTTTAGAACCTAAAACCTGCTTATTTTTAGAGGAGATATCCGTTGCAAGAATTCTTGGAGCCGCCATATAAATCTCTCATCAGGCAATTAACAAAACTTGAGGATGCGGAGTGTGGGTCAATACAGACTGAGCTGCCATACGGCTGCCACTGTCCTGGCTGAGGTTAATCGCCCAAATACTCACACTTCAGCAATGGCAGATATACATTGGCAAGACTCCACAGTCTTTGAGAACACTGGTGTTTTACAATTACACAACTAAACTTTTTTTAAGATTCTAAAAAGTTCACAATCCTATTATAATAAAAGTTTAGTAAAAGATCAGACTTTTTAGGAGCAAATATGAACTTGGTTGCACCAAGTGTAGCTTGGGTACGTTTGTTTACAAAACAAAGAACCATGAGCTACAAATCGGGGATACACAAGGGTGGTCGCACATTTGGACCATAAGACGCAGGCACTTTTCCCCCCAATTTTGGTGGTGAAAAAGTGTGTCTTATAGTCCAAAAAACCTATCCCAGACGAGCACACGGTGATTAGGAATATCGACGGACCAGCCAATCGCTTCCGGCACCGCCTCTTCGCCATCATCACTGACCCCAGAGAGGCACATGGGTGTTGGGCAGTCATTGACCTCCATGTTAAGGAGACAGCATCTGTTTTCCATCCCACATCCTCGGCATCATCGATGATGCTGGGGATGTGTAGAGGGGAGGAGGAAGGGCAGGCAAACACAGAACAGTACTATGTACTTGATTGCCCATACAACATCATTTTCAACAACACTGTACAAGCGTACTGTCAGGGATGTTAATGCCGTGTTTCCATGGCATCAAAATCTATGCATTTTTAGTGCATCGTAAATGCATCCATTGCTAGTTAATGGAATAGTTTTCATGGTGCTTTTGTAGATCTGTAAGGTTTGTGTTAACTTAGAGCAAAGCGCTGATAAACGCAATGCAATAGAAACTTAACACAAGCAACCCACCAATAGGGAATGTATTGGGCCGGTCAGAAACGGAAGGGTATGCGCATTGAAAATGAAAACACAGCCAAATGGGTCCCCTGTGTTAAGGCATATGCGTTAACCCAACCTTCAGGTCCTCATTATGGTTCCTTTATTATGAATGTATTCAATTCCTTGCATACAAGAAGAGATAGAGCCAGGAAGACACATAAAGAAGAAAGATTATAAACCAAGTAGCTCAATTCATTTTATACAAATAGGTGGGGAATTATCTACTTTATATAGTGACAAATAATACACAGGTATTTTTAAAACATTTAGAACATGATTGCAAAGTTTAAACCATGTCAAAAATACTTTCATGAAGATGGAAAACAAAAAAAAAAAAAACATCAACAGTGTGTTTACAGAAATAACATACCTTCCCATTCTCCTTTAATCTGATCTCTTACATTCAGGTTGATAGTGACATCAGCTCTTACTCGTGTTGGCCAGTTTTCACCAATGTTTGGCTTTGCAACTTCCACGACAGAGAAAGCCACTATAGGTTGAGCCATGCGAGCCCAGCCACCAAAAACAAGCCCACCATACTCTGATTGCCTGTGTGGGAAGACACACATGAACACATTTATAATAGAATTTTAAGCAGAGTACTAGGTACTTGGCACAGTAGGGGCTGACTGCTAGGGAGGTTTATTAAGGCGCAATATTGTATCGCATCGATAATGTGCCCCCTTAAAAGTTAGGAGCATGACGCAACTGAAAAATAACAATCGCATATTGTGCACCTCATTGAATTTTTGAAAGGACGCATCACAACAGCTCCGCTTTGCTTGAACTTTGAGGAGCCTCGCATTGCGTTTTACGTGATGCTATGCCTTGCCGGCTATCTGTGGAGATAGACATGTTATATGCCATGGTAAACATGTCAGGTGCCATATTTGCCACCTGACATTAAGATGCACCAGTTAGTTCAAAAGTACTGCCCCTACCCTACGTCTTTGTGTTGCTACAAACCTATCCAAAAAGTGCACCCTCAAATATTTTTCCTCTTTTTAACATTACTATTATTTTTGGACCATAAGACGCCCCTATTTTTTAGAAGCAGGAAAATGGAAGAAAGATACAATATAAAGGAAGGAAGATAAAAAATATTTTAAATGTTTGAGCATTAATCTCAATTGGGGAAAAATGTCAATAGTGAACACTTGCCGTCAGTATACAGATGACATCACCAGTTTCTCTCTAACACATCGGGGTTAGAGGGGGACGCTGCAGCCATCTCTCCCCTCTATGAGCCGACAGCCAGACTCCGCAGATGCACGATGTAACAATAATGTTAATATGTACTGCCCTGACTTGTCTCTTCTGCCATGATGGACACCTTGCCTGCCCTTCAGGGCACTGTGTGGCATCACATAGTCCCTACCGGCCATTCAAGGTGCTGACCGGATAAACCCATGTGGTGCATGAAACAAAAAAAAAAGATTTACCACATCTTCAGACCATAAGACGCACCCTCATTTTTCCTCCACTTTTGGGGGGGGGGGTGCGTCTTCCAGTCCGCAAAATTTGGCGATTCATGCCATCATTAATAGCATTTATACTGTGACAAGATTTAAAGGAAGTGGTTCTTTATATGTGTATATATAACTAAATAAGCAATAAATAAATAACAGAAGAGTAAGATTAAAATGTAATATTGGATGCCATCTACAGATAGATAGCAACGTTTTCCTGGAAGACGAGTATTCAGGTGTGCGACACTTTAACACGGCAGGGTTACAGTGATAATGGCTCTGGAATGGTGGGGAAGCTCGTCTCCAAACTAAGAATAGTCGCCAAGAGATGTGAAAGTGGCGCACATCAAAAGACCAGCAAGCTCAGCACCCTGAAATAGCCCTGAAATATGAAACATCACCGTTGGCTCATGTTCCAGGAGTAGTTACTCTGCATTGGCCAGGGCAACCGAGGGGATTTGGACCGTTCTACATGCCAGGGAGTATATGACAATGTGGCATTAACCATTTAGAGTATAGAACAGGCAAACGTTTCAGCCGCTGTCTTGGCTAGATATGGCTCAAGTAACAGAACAGGAGCTTTATACTTCTGTCTCTTGCCAAACACGATGTACAGCTTGCTTCAATTTTGTTGTAAAGCTAGTCTGAGTGGTTGGGGTAACATGCTGCGGTTTATCAGCTCCTAGTTATGATGGGTATACATTAACCTTCTGGGCTTCCTCACGTAACACTTTTTTTTAAAAAGCACGCCCTCTAGACCGAGAACATGAGGTGTGCTCTAAAAAAAAAAAAGCGATGCCTCCATGGAGGTCAAAGGCGCCGCTTCAAACAACTGCCCCCCCAGTGTCATATATGGAAGGATCGTTGTGTACGCAGATACAGGGAAACGCCGGCGGATAGGCGAGTATGCCCCAAACACCCAGGAGGTAAAATTTTGCCTACGGGAAATGATGTGCCAGCTTATAGGGGTAGTTGGGGTTTGGTACGCCTAACGCGACATATTCACAATGTCCCTCTGGGGGTTGTGGGGTCATCCGGGTCATGCAGACTCACAGCAGTAACGTAACACGCCCATTACTAAACAATAGGCGTGCAAATACCGCTCCCTAAACTGACCCAAACATAACCCAAAACATGTGATGCCAGCCTGTTTGTAAGCCTAGACCCAGCCTCAAAGTTCTAAGAGATTGGACAGACATGATTTTGATATTTGAATCAGGTAAGGTTTCATTTGCAAAAAAAACAAACATACAATTCATCCCACATTTACTCAACTCAACCTATAACCCTACACTACATGTTTTTTCATGATGATAGCAATTTTCATGAGGATATCATGTTCAGAGGCTTTGCCATTCACTCACAAATCAGCTAGTCGAAATAATGACATCCCAAAAAGGAAAGCACATTTGCTGTGTGTTTCTGTGCCATAGCTGTTGCATATCCAACCCTAGGCTTATACTCGAGTCATTGAGTGTTGCCAGATTTATTTAGCAAAATAAGGTGCCTCTGGTAGTATTCATGCCAGCTTTCTACCCAAGTCAAGTGTCACATTACAGGTTCATTGTTAGGAGGCACGCATTTTTATGCCGCAACGCAAGCATCTCCCATAAACTAGTACGTGAGACGTAGCAGCAACATGGGTTTTGTTTACCAGCAGCACAAGTTACCACAGCGGCAAGTGTGAAAGGGCCCTGAAGCAACACAACACACACATAGCTTGTGAGAAAAAAGCTTGTGAGAAAAAATTCTTATTTATCTACACTATCTAGATTTCCTTTCTTACAAATTTTTTTCACATGCCTAGAACTAGATTTAACATTCTGGGCGGTTAACTTGAGGTGAGTTTGTTTACTAACAATACTCATCCCAATCTAACCTCGGTCATACTCACCTTTTCTGGTGGAAGCCCGCTGTGTTTCTCCATATTGGCCTATCTTCCCAGGATTTCACTAATGACACCAGAGAGGCATGGTGGCCATGCCATCAACCTCCATTTTTCTCATTTTTTCCCAGCACGTCCCCAGCATCAACGATGACAATGGGCATGTGACGGCACAGGATACATTGTAATTTGCCATGTGTGCTACACCCATGAGGTTAATCTTTTTAATCTTTTATCCATTAAAAACAACTTACCTAAATCACCCTAAATAGACATGGATCCACAATAAGAGATACCTGCAAACAAGAGGATACAAACCCAGGGTGACAACCTACCCCCCCCCCCCCCCCCCCCCCCCCCCCCCCCCATTAGGTGCATGGTGCCCTTTTTGAACAGAAACTCTGGTACTAAACAGAACCACCAAGGAAATGATTGCAGCCACATCAAGAACTAATAAATGAATATATAGAACATAACTGAAATTTCAGTCTTAGTACAATACATTTCCTGGGTCTCCTACTCATGCTTTAGCCAAAACTATTCTAATTTAGATGAAAAGTAAATTGGGCGCAGCAAGGCGTTAACAGTAACAAAGATAACATTAATATTCTGATTTAAATCATATCGAAAGAGAATTCAATTCTACATCCTGTTTGCCTTGTATTGTACAAGATTGTTTGAATAGGAAACGTGCCACCGCTCTTGCCATTGTTCTCTAAAGAGTGTGTTGTGTATCCATGTAAACAATATTATAAAAGATCTGCAGGTCTTATGTGAGTTTGCCACTTGGAATACCATTCATCACCAACTGGTTAAATATAGTGACTGCAGAGCTGACTTATGATGCACATTACAGGCACATTTGGGAAGGGGAACAAGCTCCAACCTGCCGCTTACCATGGCTTCATGCGACACACAACATCCTCAATGTCCTGGCGGATTTCATAGGTCGACTCCAAGCGAAAGAGGTTAAAGTTGCGAAGGAGATAATCGTGGTGGGTGAGAAACTGCAAGTTGAGCTTTGGCAGAGCCAGACACCCTAGTAGACAAAACCCGTGATATACCAGTTGAAAACAATGTAACCACTAAAAATACATGCTAGTAAACATGCCAATGGAAGAACGTGCAAATGCATTGCTGCAAAAGGGACATACAAATGCAACACATCTTAGTGCATGGTATAAAGTGTACCTAAACCTGATGCACTTTGTCCGTCACTGGCAAACCCAGTATTCGTGGGACGATACCCCCAGTGTTAATCACATTCTTTGACGGTGATGTCGGCGCAGCCCGACCATGTACATGCCTACCGCACCGCCTGTTTCCGCAGCTTTCAGACAGTCCACTGGCGAAGAGGTTAACGTAAAGCAACATAGAAACAGGCGGTGCGGTAGGCATGTACAGCCCTCAAGACCATGGAAACCAAGCCTCCATTAGCCATTAACGGTCATTGGTAGCCCCTCTTCTTTTCTCAACAAGGCCGTGGTCTGTAAAGGGTACTGCAGCTATCAACCTCCAAAAGACTAAAGCCTGCCATACACCCATGAGTGGGTGCCGACAGAGCTGTTCATATCAGCTCCGAATAGCAGCGTGATGACATCATCACACTGCATTCCCAAGCTGACAACATGGGCGGGCACCCATTGTGTGCCGGTCTTCATCGAACATGTCCGTTCTCTGGCCGGCCGAGCTGTGGGGCCACAGGAATCTGTCGTGTCATGTGGGCACCCACGAACACACAGGCCTTCAGTCGGCGGCAAAATCGGCCGCCGATCAGCGTGTGTATGGCAGGCTTAAGACAAACAAGGTGATTTCCACAGACCAGAGCAGAGGAGGCAAGTATAGGGATTTCAGATTTTTGAGCAACAGCAACAGATCAGAGTTCAGTAATATTTTAATTTAAAATTATTTATTGAGGTGGCCTTTAACACGCCCTCATCTTGCCCTCAGGTATAGTAATTGTCTAGTAGATCTTCACACTACTGCTACAACTGCGATGGCATATGCGCTCATGCTGGATGCATTTGGTTAAGATATGGACACAATAGGAGCCTTACAATATGCACAAATGAATGTACTTTATATGCCATATGGGGAGTCAAATCTAAATGCATAACATGCATGGTATTTTTCAACAGAAGTTGAATTGTTCCATACAGTTTTAATATATAAGGAGGTGCTGATCATAATGTGGACAACATTTACCTCAGAAAGATGCAAATCTGCAGGATGACCAACATTTTGAAATCTACTTAAACTGCATGCAAGGTGGAGATCAATAGGGTGTTTAGCGATTTAACCCCCCTCAAGTGGATCTAGCCACCCATGATCACTTAGTAATAATGACTATACAGTCTATACCCCCAGTTTAGGGCAATGGACAGGGTTTGTATGGGGCAGTAAAATGTGCAGACATAATGATCTATCTATCCTAATCACTCTCACTGTAATTCCAATGAAGCTGAACATCTATGGCCTTCTGATGTATTAAACAATCTTTTTACCAAATTTATCTAAATAATTTTTGGGATACAGTAGGGAAGAATTAATACTTTATCCATCTGTGTCCCATTAGGGAGATTTATGTCCTGTAAGATTACCACTTTGATAGCCTTTAAAGAACCAAGTGAAACCTATTTTAGGTATACTTTAAAATAATCCTGGCCATGATCCATGAATATGTACAGTTGAGTCCAAAAATGATTAGCCTGCCTTATAAAATTAGACAGCACAAGGGTACTAATAATTTTGGCTTCATTTTTCAATGGGATTTGTGGAGTCCCAAGTACAATAGAGATCTAGCCTATAAAATGGAAGGGGATTATTAAAGATCGCAATGCTATATTGCTAAGACAAAAATAATACTTTAGTCCTGTCCAAGCACTTGAACCACAGAACACAAAAAAAATCAACTTTTACATACTGCAAATATCCATCCATTATATAAAAAAAAAATACCAATTTAAATGAAAAAAACCCTTATAGTAGAGGCAGACTAAGAGGATTGATTACCTTATTACAAGAGACCATTTTCCATGTTCAATAAATCTAAACTGTTAATGTTTTAGGGACAGGTACGCACAGTAAGGGACTGTATGAAATATTTCTGCATACTTAACATCCATATTCTACACCCCAGGTGCCCAACCTGCGGCTCGGGCCGCATGCGTCCCTTTGGACGTTCTTTGGCGCCCCCTCAGTCCCCCGCTTGTGGACCCCGAAACCTAACTGTTAATGCATAGGGAATAGAAACTCAACTGTTCACCGCTGACAGCTCCTTGTCTGGGATCTTCTTAGAGTGGGAAGAGGAGAGGCAATAAACTTACATAAACGGCGTACGTAAAAGCCAATCTGCGACCCAGATGGCGCCTGAGCAAGTCCCTCGCCTCTCCTCCACTTCTCCTGTATTCCCTATGCTTCCACTATTCCACCAACGAACGTGGGGCGGGGGATGATTGTATAATATATATTGTAGAAAAACATAACCTGAGAATAGGGGGATATAACTTTTGAATGAAAGGTTTATAAAGGATTTGATGGTTTCTATGAAGCACATAACCTTTGAGGATATATATGACACAAAATAGGTAAGTACATTTGGTTAGTGACATAGTTGGCTACTATGGAATAACAGGATAAAAAATTAAGTAAATATGAACATTACAGATCTCTTTACAGCAGCCTCACCTTCCCCAGAATAGTACTCTGTTGGCACAATGTTCTCATCCCATATGATCTTCTCTGTGGGATATAAGGGCATCTGGTTCAGCTGCTGGATCTGAGAAATACGACGCTCATGTCGGGAGACCTGGAGTGAAAAAAAAACAATTCTAATAAATATAATACTAAAGTGACTGGTAGCATTTTAACCTTTTCCTTGGATAACAATACCCAATCACCTGTCAAGGAAGAACTATGAAAGTAACGTGTATTATAACTGATTAAACTTGTGTAGACCTACCAGGAGCTCGAGAAGAAACTCTTTATCATATTTGGTTTCCTCTCCTTCACAGAGAGCTGGTAATAAGCAGAGATATGATGCCACCTGGTGGAGAGTACTGGGACTGCAAAAAACAAAGACTGTTATTCACGTATATACAAAAGCAGCAATGTGACACACAGAAAAACTATAAGGATAGCCTTCACATTGAACAAAAAACTTGATCCAACAAATAATAGAACTGTAAGCCTAGGGCTCCACTAGGTGCTTGGCTGTGCTACGTCAGCACATCCAAGTGCAAGCCACCCATATTGGCTCCATTAGAGCCAGGTAATCGGCTGTGTTGTGCACGTGTCCCCTTGAAATCAATGGGCTTAAGTATAACTGACATGTCTGGGCATACTAGTATATACATATTAGCATGATACGTCTATGGACTGTCAACGGACGCGCCACATGCCAAGCTTCCGCTGCCTTCATATCATAACCCTTTGCCATCACATGCCAGCTTGTGCACTGCACTAAAACGCAGGGATTTTAGACATCCAGAAATTTTTTATGACTTCAGTTAGCCAATAAAGGGTATCACTTGAACTTTAAGAAAAAAAGTTAAAAATATATATTTTTTTTTTTATAAACCGCAATTCTATCTTGGAAGAAAGCATCTTTTGGTCAAGAAGTAGCATGATCAGGAACCGCTAGTGAGTACAATTTTACTTAAAAGTAAAAAAAAACAAAACAAAATCGGCACTCTCTCATTAGGTCAGGGTGGGGGGTGTCACAAATTCAAGTTGGTGCAAACACAAATTAAAAAAAAGTCAGGTTTAAAAAAAAAAAAGGAGATTAAAATCCCAGCTGGACAAGGCTGAATAGCCAACCATCACCAACACTCAGCCACCAGGGCTGTGGAGTCGGTCGATAAATTGTCAGACTCCGACTGCTCAGTTTCTGAGTCTTCTGACTCCTTGACTCTGACTCCTCTGTATTTAATATGCTAATGTATTGTATGCATCCATTGAAGGAAAGTAAGGCAACATACATTACCCACAGAACTACTGGCTAGGAAACCAACACTGTACTGTAATGGCCAATTAAAGCAGAGAAAGGGAGTTAGGCAGAAGATGCTGCTGCTTTTTCCTTAAGCTAGACCCCACGCTGTGATTGATCGGGGATCAATTGAACAGAAATCAATGTGCAACACATGGGCACATAGATTCCCGTCCAATGGGGACCCCTTCTCCCCAGCTTGCAGAGTGTGAATCACAACACGCCACAAGCTGGGGAGAAGCTGCCTCACTCACACAGCTTCTGAGTGAGGAGTGCTGGCCCCTTCACACTGACAGCCGACGGCAGAGCAGAAGGCAGCAGCTGCTCCAATACTTTCCATGAAGACTCACATCTCCATATTGGAGATTGAACTGGGTTTTCCAACATGTTGGAACCCCGTTCAGTCGAGTTCCTTTGAACAGCCTCTATTGATACCGCTTGAAGGAAGGCACACACGGGTAGGTTTGTAAACAGATTAGAGCACAATCAATCACCATGAGCGCGCAAGTTGATTGATTGTACTCAAATCTTTTTACAGATCTACCCGTGCGTGCCTAGCTTTAGTGTTCTGATCTTCTGCTGAAGATAGGCCAGTGGAAGGCTCCAAGAAGAGGCAGGGTGAAGGGGCACTTCAAACATGATTCATGATTTCCCTTGAATCCCATATTCATGTCTAAAGTTGAAGCTAACAATCCAAGTATTTGTCTGTTTTACAGCTTCAGTCTTGATCTATTGGCGATCCATTCCTTTCACTTACACAAGCGGCTCTAGTCCGGCAAAAAACATTTACTCCATTATCAGCGAGAGTTAGGCTAGGATCACAGTGGGTGCTGCGTTCCCTGTAACAGCAGAACACAACACAATGGAAAGCACTATCGCACCTTAACTGTGCATTATGTCCCATTTAGTGATGCATACAGTCAATGTGCAGCATGCTTCATGGTCATGTGACGTGATGGTTTTGTGGTAATGTTATGCACTGCATGCGTCTATTCTTATAGCAGAGAAGTCGTTCATTATGACTGTTTGTGAATTGGGACATTAGAACTTTTTTTTATCCCCATTTAAATTAAGTAGGTTCATTTTTTGCCCACTCTGACTCCAGGTACCCAAAATTGTGTCCGACTTCACAGGCCTGAACAAAACTGTTGAGGTATGGCAAGTGTTGCGTTCTCTATGAGCAATTGTAATGCAAGGAACTCAGGATACATCTAAATTCAAAGTTTAAGTAGGTTACATTGCTCTTATGGCTTTAAACAAGGCTATAAAATCAATTAAAAACATATGCATTGTAAAGACCGAAAAACTGCAGTCATGGGAAAATGGACCTATACCCTCTTTCAATTCTAAACTTATTTGGAAGGATGTTCTTAAAATAGTGGCGATTAAGGGATTGAGAAAGTTAACAGATCCGTTAGTGTGGAGTCTTATTATAGTAATACACATACACCGCAGACAGGTCTCTGATGGGTTAATGGAGAGAACCCTTTACAAGAGGGTTAAAAACACAAACAAGATCTCAGAATTAACAAAGATCAGTACTTGGGATGTTTTATCTGAGGGGTACTGGGGGTGAGAAGCAGAGAAAGTATTCAGTGTGTCTAGATACTAATGTGTGGGTGTGTTGGAGGGGACAACTGTGTGCTAGTGAAAATGTAGAAGTTATAACATATAGGTGTATACAGTGGCTTGCAAAAGTATTGAACTTTTCAAAATTTTGACACATTACAGCCACAAACATGAATCAATTTTATTGAAATTCCACGTGAAAGACCAATACA
>CM070043.1:10274394-10286879 GCA_036250615.1 Ptychadena robeensis
AGGGCAGTGTGTTGGGGGGAATGATCAGTGGCAGGGTGTGGGGGGAAATGATCAGTGGCAGGTGTTGGGGGAATGATCAGTGCAGTGTGTTGGGGGGAATGATTCAGTGGCAGTGTGTTGGGCGGATGATCAGTGGCAGCGGTGGGGGGGAATGATCAGTGGCAGCGTGTTGGGGGGGGGAATGATCAGGGGCAGAGTGTCTGTGGTGCTGGGGGGGAATGTCCGTGGCGTGTGTGGGGGGAATGATCTGGCAGCTGTGTTGGGGGAAGATCAGTGGCAGTGTGTTGGGGGAATGATCAGTGGCAGGGTGTCTGTGTTGCTGGGGGGGGGGTGGGGGGATGATAAGGGGCGTGTGTTTGGGGGAATATCAGTGGGCTGGTGTGTGTGGGGGAATGATCATGGGGGAAGTGTGTCTGTGTGTTTTGGGGGGAATGATCAGGGGGGCAGTGGTCTGTGTGTTGGGGGGGAATGATCAGTGGCAGTGTGTTCTGTGTGTGGGGGAGAAAATAAGAAATAGTCAGTGAAAGTGGGTTTGTGTGTTGGAGGAATGATCAGTGCCGTGGGTCTGTGTGATGGGGGGGGGGGGGGGGGGGATGATCAGTGGCGGTGTGTTTAGGGGGGGGAATGATCAGTGGCTGTGTGTTTGGGGGGAATGATCAGGGGGCAGTGTGTCTGTGTGTGGGGGGGAATTTTTGTTTCGTTTTTTGGGGAAAATTTTTTTTTTTTTTTTTTTTTTTTCAAAGTGGCAGTGTTTTGTCTGTGTGGGGGGAGAAATAGTCGTGAAAGTGTGTCTGTGTGTTGGGGGGAAATAATCAGTGGCAGTGGTTGGGGGGAATAATCAGTGGCTGTGTGTTGGGGGGAATAATAGTGGCTGTGTGTGGGGGAATAATACAGTGGCTGGTGTGGGGGGACTGATCAGGGGGGCAGTGTGTCGTGTGTTGGGGGGAATGATCAATGGAAGTGGGTTGTGGTTGGGGGAGACAAGTCAGTGGCAGTGTGTTTGTTGTGTTGGACGGAATGATCAGTGGCAGTGGGTCTGTTTGTTGGTGGGGGGAATAATCAGGGCTGTGTGTTGGAGGAAGATCAGGGGCAGTGGTCTGTTTGTGTTGGGGGGACTGTCAGTGGCAGGGGCTGTGTGTCGGGGAGAGAAAGGAGATAGTCAGTGACAGTGTGTTTTGTGTGTTGGAGAAATCATCCGTGGAGGGTCTGTGTGTTGGGGAAGGAAATTGATCAGTGGCAGTGGTTGTGCTGTGTGGTTGGGGGGAATAACTCAGGGGGCCAGTGTGTCTGGGTGTTGAGGAATGCTCAGTGGCAGTGTGTCGTGTGTTGGGGGGTAATCAGTCGGATGTGTGTTGGGGGAAGAATCAGTGGCAGTGTGTGTCTGTGTGTGGGGTGGGAATGATCAGGGGATGTGTGTTGGGGGGGAATGATCAGTGGCTGGTGTTGGGGGGAATGATCAGTTGGCTGGGTGTTGGGGGGAATGATCAAGTGGCGTGTGTTGGGGGGAAGATCAGTGGCCAGTGTTGTGGGGGGAATGATAAGTGGCAGTGTCAGTGTGTTGGGGGGAATGCACGGGATGATCAGTGGCAGTGTGTGGGGGGGGACGGAATGATCAGGGCAGTTGTGTTGGGGGGAATGATCAGTGGCAGTGTGTTGGGGGGCGAAATGATCAGTGGCGTGTGTTGGGGGAGATCTAGTGCAGTGTGTTGGGGGATCAATGATCAGTGGGAGTGTGCTTGTGGGGAATTATCAGTGGAAGTGTGTTGTGGGAATGATCAGTGGCAGTGTGTTGTGCGGGAATGATCAGTGGCAGTCAGTGTGTTGTGGGGGAATGATCAGTGGCAGTGGTGTTGTGGGGAATGATCAGTGGCAGTGTGTGTGGGGAATGATCAGTGGCAAATGTGTTGTGGGAATGATCAGTGGCAGGGCTAGTGTGTTGTGGGGAATGATCAGTGGCAGTGTTGTTGGGGGGGGATGATCAGTGGAGGTGTTGGGGGGGATGATCGGGGGATGATCAGTGGCAGGTGTGTTGGGGGGAATGATCAGTGGCTTGTATATCTGTGTGTGTTGCTGTGGGGGGCAAGATCAGTGGCAGTGTGTCTGTGTGGTGGGGGGAATAGTCAGTGGCAGTGTGTTTGTGGGTGGGGGGAAATAATCAGTGGCTGTGTGTTTGGGGTGGAATGATCATGTGGCTGGGTGCTGGGGGGAAAAAAATGATCAGGGGGCTGTGTGTTGGGGGAATGATCAGGGATGCTGTGTTGGGGGGAAGAATCAGTGGCTTGGGTGTGTTGGGGGAATGAGCAGTGGTGTGTGTGGGGGGAAGATCAGTGGGCGTGTGTGGGGGGGAATGATCGTGGTGTGTGTTGGGGGGATGATCAGTGCAGTGTGTTGTGTGTTGGGGGAGGAATAGTCGTGGCGGTTGTTTGGTGTTGTGGGCGAATGATCAGGGGCAGTTGGTCTGCTTGTGTTGGGGGGGGAATGATCAGTGGGGGTTTGTCTGTGTGTTGGAGGGTGATCAGGGACAGTGTGTCTGTGTGTTGGGGGGAATGATCAGGGGCAGGGTGTCTGTGTGGTTTGGGGGGAATGATCAGGGGAAGTGTGTTGTGTGTTGGGGCGGAATGATCAGGGACAGGTGTCTGTGTGGGGGGGGAATGGGAATGACAGTGGAAGTGTGTCTGTGTTGGAGGGATGATCAGGGGACAGTGGGCTGTGTGGAGGGGAGGGGGTGATTATTGGGATTGTGTGTGTAAATGATCAGGGGGGGTAGTGTGTGTGTGACGAGAGATGATCAGGGGGTTCGTATGATGTTTGGAAGGGAAGGGGGGTGGTGATTATTGGAGGGCAGAATCTACCATGCAGGAGGGTGAAGCAGAGGACAGTGGAGTAGACTCACGCTACATATGGGGAGTACCAAACATTATCTCCTGGTACTCATCTGAGGAACTCACTAAAAAAAGTTATGTGCTCCCCTGTGTATAATTCATCAGGACACATACTGTTGAAAGAAAGATTAAGCAACTACACACAACAGGACATATACTACAATGTATAGACAATTACTAGGCTGTTGAAGCTGTGATCCAGGAATAGAAGGAGAACGGTGCGCTCATGCAAGGTGTAATCACATTTCGATTCTTCAGCCACAGACGCTTCCATAATACTCTTGAAGAAAAAGGGGAAATGTTCCGGCTTCTTCTTAAAAGTCTGGAAAAAAATTGAGAAAAGTCAATAATTCACATTTACATATAATCTGTGAGTACTAATGACAGAACAGAGCCATAAATAATACTAATCTATATTGTCAGCCAAAGAACTAAATGAATGAGGAGACTGACTTCAAAGGCATGTGTGTCGGATCTACAACGTCCGGTCAGGTGTTGTGGATCTGTCGGTGTCCCACAGATGAATAGAAAATATTTTACCATGTAAAGTCCACAAATTGAATGCGTTTTAAGGCATAGTTTGCTAATGGAAAGTGTGGCTGGGTCTACACTAGGTAGTCTCAGAAACTGTGGGTGGCAGAATGGCCTGTTAATAGCAGCCAGACGCAGTTTGCATGCTGTTCGGATGCTGTTTCTGAGAGTTTAGGGCACTGTATTTGCCAAGTTGTAATACCACGCCCTATACTTTCAATTAGAAAACCGCATTGGCTGCTTACCAGTGCGTCTGTGGGATGGCAACAGATCCGTCTCGTATGTAGCCCCCCCCTTGGTGCCGAAGTGCATTGTAGACCCAGCCTTAAAGCGGACCTACCACCAGGAAACTAAGTTTTCATGAATGGCACTAGAAGTGCCAATAATAAGGAGGAATGCAGTGGAAAAAACCAAAAACTTACCTGTAATGAGCAATTTAAGAAGATCATCCGGCAGCTCGTCTCACTTCCTGGTTCCTTCCAGCACATCACAGGAAACAGTGATCTGCTTTGAAAATTCCCATAGAAGATCACTGAACGCCCCCCCCCCCCCCCCCCAGTGGCCACCCACGATATTGCACCCCCAGTTTCATGTGTTGCCTTCAGCGAACCAGGAAGTGAGGGGAGCTGTGTGGTAATCTTTTTTGAGCTTTTCAGTTTTTTTACTGCATTCCTCCCTATTATTGGCACTTCTTTCTGGTGGTAGGTCCACTTTAAGGGTGGGGTATTACCGACATGGCAAATTCTGTGCCATAAACTCCCAAAAAAAGGAACCTTCACAACAGACAAACTTGATTGCTCTATATATGTGGAACCTCGGTGTGAGATACATGTTTGTAAATTTTATCTTGTTTATACATTATGTTTCTCTATTGAATTGATGATAATGTTACTGGATTACTGAACACGGCCTAAATAATTTGTGTAACATTTTATACATGATTATGGTGTATACAATTAGGTGCCTTTAAAGTCCCCATGAAGTCCCTAGTCTTCATTTGGGGTAGTTAAGGGGTTAATGCAAAGAGCATCCATTCTTTAACCTCCCTAGCGCACCGCCCATATCGCGCCGTTTACAACGGCACGATATGGGCGATCAAGGCAGTGTACATAGTACACTGCCCGCCGTTTCCGGCATCCCGCCGGAGCTCTACGCGCAGCTGTTGTCATTACTGACAACAGCTGCGCGGGAGAGAAAGCCGGCGCTCCTCCATTAACATGGAGGTCTATGGCGCCGCCCCCCCCCGCCCCCTTCCGCGTCACCGTGACGCGATCGGGGCGGAGCCGCCAACCCGGAAATGCTACGGCGATGTAAACAATCGCCGCAGCTTTCCGGGGAGGCATAAAGTCTCCCCATCGGCGGCTTCCCGGGCGGTTGAGGCGAGCCTAAAGCTCGGACGAGCTAGGCTCGTCTCAACCGCTAGGGAGGTTAAACACCAAGAAAATGTTTTTTTAATATGAATATGGAATGTGGCACACATGCTAAAGCTACAAACGGGAAGCTAGATACTATGGAACACGACAAATACTCAGTATTTTCTTTACAAGGAATATGTGTATTTTACACACAAAAAAGGTCCTCTGAGACATAATGGTTGCAAGGTTCTGCTTCTTATTTACATATTTTAAAACAATCTGTTATTTTCATAAATAAATTGGGATACAGTATTCCAAATCATCTAGGATGACAAATGCAAAAGCATTCACATCTAGTTCTTTATTAAGCTGCAGCTTCTAGACCAATTCTGTTCAGCATACCTAGAGACGCCAGTAGCAACCTGCCTACCAGCGTTCCCCATAATCAGAGCAAACAAGATAAACATATGCATACATAAGGTACGGATATTATTTAGATATTTTTTTATTTTTGTTTATTAGGATACATGGCTGTATTATAGGAAGATCTTACCTCCCATGCGGGGACATTTTCACGGAACTTTTCATTTACCATACAGCAAATAGACATTACGTAGGCTTTGCTGGACACCTCTGCGGAATAATTCACCCACAGGTAGTTCTCAAGATACTGGCTGTAACAAATAAAAAATGCATGTGTCCACAGCATACAAAGCAAATCCAGAATTGATAAAAGGCCTTCAGGAGGCAACAACCACAGAAGCATAAAAAAATTACTGACATATACAAATGATAAGAATTGTCTATATCCATGTGAACTTTATTATCATGTAAAAAAACATGAAGGTTAAGATGATCAACCTGTCTTCTGCAACAAAATGTCATCTTCTTATGGTTAGATTCACACGGACATGTGCAGGTTTGTTTAACCTTCTGGGCATTTTTAATGGCACGAAAAGCCGTTTCCCCCACAATCGCGGCGGAGTGTACTCCGCCGCGATTGTGGGGGAAACGGCTTTTCGTGATTGCCATCTTTCCTTGATTGCCAGCTTTTCGTGATTGCCGTCTCTCTGCCCAGCCCTCTACACACCACCGGTGTCAAATAGATGCCGGCGGTGTGTGGGGAGGAGAGCGGCGCCCCCTCCATTAACATGGAGGTCTATGGCGCCGCCCCCTTCGTCGTCACAGATGACGCTGAAGACACAGGGCCGGAAAGGCTCAGTGTCTGCGGCTCTTCTACAGAGCCGCAGGCACACGGAGAGGCGGTGGCTGTGCCTGATCCCGGCATGGGCGCAGTTTGATCAGTGATCAAACTGCGCCCAAACCGAGTTCAGGCAAACTGCCCAGGAGGATAACTAGTGCAAAAATGGTCGAGACTTTGTAGGCATTTTTTTATAGCTTTGTGTTTTTTGAGTGTTTCTACAATGGGGAACCTCCTGGCGTGTCAGATTGGTGTTGCAACTTCAAATGCCTCTACTTGCAACTTCATTGGAATGTTCCGGGGTTTGCATTTTTTTCAGAAGTACTTTGTATGCCTGTATTGGTGTTCTTTGCAACTGCCTAAAAACCCCATGAAAACCATATCTGGTGCCAGCAGACAACAGTGGAGCCCCAGAGCTCATGTGTCCATGCGCACCTAGCCTACAAGGCTGCGAGCACTAGTTCCCTAGTTCCAGTTTGCACAAGGCAGTCACTAAACTTACCTGAATTCCAACAGCATTATCTTCCTGATTGCAAACCTATGAAGACCAAAAAACAGCTGTAAAAATAAAATGCATGAATAATACATAAATACAAGAGCTAGATGTATGGTGTGACCCAAAACCAGGGGCAGCTCTCAGCAGCTAGCCTTAGGCAAGGGCTTCAGTACGCGTCTGGATGCGCATCCAATGAGCGCAAGCCCACCTTTTTCGCTACATTAGTGCAGCCCCTTTAAACCAATAGGCTGACATATGACTTTCATGCCTGGGCACGTTGGTCACGTCAGTAGGACGTGTCTGTTGACTATCAATGGACACGGCATGACGAAGGTTCAAACCGACAGCTCGTGGGCATTGACTCTCTGTGAAGACAGGCCTGTCATGGCCCCATTGCAGTCAATGGCCGGCTTGTGCACTGCGCTAGAATTTCTGTGTTCAACAGACAGACAGATTGCCCCAAAAAAAGGGACAAAAGTTTATGTGGCAGGTTAAGGTGCGCTTTAACATCACATTGAATAATATTTTTTTTAGTCACAGCATCAAAAGGTCACCGATTTGCTGAACAAAAACCTCATTGTTCATTTGAACGATCTTACTTAGCAATTCAATAAGCCACTGCATACTGCACAACAAAATAAAAAAAACTTACTTTGACTTGACAATTTCCTTGGAGTAAATATCTTCTATCACCTATAAGATCGTCAGGAAACAAAGACAAATGTGATTATCACAGATTTCATATAACTGGTCAAACAAATGATACGTTTCACTGATTCCTGCACTGAACAGGGGGGAAAAAAACATATTTCTAACCACCATCATAAGAAACTGTTTGCCTAGCTGTCACTGGCATACAACAAGCAGAAACATAGTAAAGTCAGAAGAAAATGAGTTGTACAAATCTGCAAACTTGTCCCGAGTCTAAAGTTAGCCATACACGGCACTGATTCCCTGGCTGATCGATTCAGCACCCGATGGATTCCGGCGATTCCGCCGGCATCCACAGGTGAGAACGATCAGCCAATTAGGGAATCCGATTCTGTGCCCCTGACCCATCGGATGCGATCGGACGGGCAAGGTGGGCTGCAGGGGATTCCGGCACGATGGATCCGCGTGCACGCGCCCGGAATCCATCGCGCCAGAATCCGGCACGAATCCGTGCCATGTATGGCAGCCTTAACATGTAGCCAGCGCGCATTCTCAATGATATGTAGTTCACTAAAATCAGTTATTTTTAAATAAAACTGAACCCATGTTGAACAGCATAACCTGGTTATAGACCTTACTTTCTGTGCACTTTTTTTAATGACCTCCCCCTATGACAGGACCATGATGAATACAAAGCAAATCATCAAGTCTTTTTCCAGTTAATCAAAAAGTGTCAGTGTAACTGCTTTTCAATGTTGTAGAGCCATTTAAGTTTATACTTTTGACTTTACCCAACCTGAGGTGAGCGCCATAAATAAAAAGGACTAACCTTCCTCACCTACCCAATTCTGGGAGAAGCTGATTCCGCTTATTCTTCAGGAATAGTTCCTTTTGACGATGGATATAATTTTACAAAAGCGGCCACTACATGGAGCTGCTTTCATTACATTGCATCCTGCACATCTGCCCCCAATGCCCTTGCGTTGAGTATTTACAAAGCACTGCCACAGTAAGACGCCACACAGTGGGAGGGTCGATCCTGGAAAAATCTCCCCTCCTGTGCAGGGCTGTGGAGTTGGTCGATAAATTTCCCAACTCCGACTCCTCAGTTTCAGATTCTTCCGACTCCGACTCCTCTGTATTTAATATGCTAATGTATTGTATCCATCCATTGAAGGAATGGAAGGCGACATACATTAACCACAGAACTACTGGCCAGGAAACCAACACTGTACTGTAATGGCCAATTAAAGCAGAGAAAGGGAGTTAGGCAGAAGATGCTGCTGCTTTTTCCTTAAGCTAGGCACCACGCTGTGATTGATCGGGGATCAATTGAACAGAAATCAATGTGCAACACATGGGCACATCGATTCCTGTTCAATGGGGACCCCTTCTCCCCAGCTTGCAGTGTGTGATTTACAACACGCCACAAGCTTGGGAGAAGCAGCCTGTCTCATACAGCTGCCTCACTCACACAGCTTACGAGTGAGGAGTGCTGGCTCCGCCCCCTTCACACTGACAGCCAAAGGCTGTGGAGGAGGCAGGAGCCGCAGCTATTTCAATACTTTCTATGAAGACTCATGTCTCCATGCAAAGTATTTTCAACATGTTGGAACCCCGTTCAATCAAGTTCCTTTGAGCCGGCTCTATTGATCCCGCCCAAAGGAAGGCACACACAAGTAGGTTTGTAAACAGATTAGAGTACTCAATCACAGTGAGTGCGCAAGTTAATTGATTGTACTCAAATCTTTTTACAAGCTTTAGTGTTCTGATCTTCTGCTGAAGATAGGGCACTGGAAGGCTCCAAGAAGAGGCAGGGCGAAGGGGCATTTCAAACATGATTCATGATTTCCCTTGAACCCCATAGACATGTGTGAAGTTGAAGCTAACAATCTAAGTATTTGTCGCCTCAGCTGAATTACAGCGGTTTTTCAAATGCTTTACAGCTTCAGTCTTGAATATTGGCGATCTATTCCCTTCCCTTATACAAGCTTCTCTAGTCCGACAACAAACATTTACTTCATTATCAGGGAGAGTTACCAGGCTGCCATACACGCACCAAGCGGTGGCCGATTTTGCCGCCGACTGATGGGCGTGCATGCTCGCCGATCTGGGGTGCCCACATGGGGTGACAGATCGCTGACGCCCGACAGCTCGGCCGGCCAGAGAACGGACATGTCCGATAATCTCTGGCCGTGTCAGTGGAATCCGGCGTCTTCATTGAAGCTAACGGCCAGCACACAAAGGGTGCCGGCCGATGCTGTCAGCTCTGGAGAGCAGATTGATGACGTCATCACGCTGCAGTCTGGAGCTCAGGTAAGCTGGTCTGTCGGCCCCCACTCTGAATGTGTGTGGGGGCCTTTAGGCTAAGGTCGCAGTGGGCGCTGTAATGTTATACACTGCATGCATTTATTCTTATAGCAGAGAAGTCTTTATGTTCATTATGACTGTTTGTTAATTGCGACATTTGAAGTAAATATTTTTCTATTTTTAAAAAAAATAAAAAATTTAAAAATTTAAATTCCCATTTAAATTTAGTAGGAGTCCATCCATTTTTTGCCAGCTCTGACTCCAGGTACCCAAAAATTTCTCTGACTCCGACTCCTCAACTCCGACTCCACAGCCCTGCTCCTGTGTCAGAAACATTTCGAGCAGCGATTGCCTTAAATATCTTATTAATTGATTATAGTAATAAAACAAATCTCAACACCAAAATCATGATAAAAGTGCCTTTTTAATGTGGGGGTGGATATTTGTGGTGCACACTTAAAAACTAAACTATAAAATAAAACTGTGTCAGGCAGATCTGAGGAAATCGTTAATTCTGGATCAGGTTATCAACAATATATTGCTAAGGTGAATCAACTCAAAGATCACAATAGGTCAAAGCCTTTTAAAAAACAAAATGTGAAACACAACCTTACCTTAGGAGCAAACGGTAGTCTGTTCTTTGAATGCGGAGCCCAGTATGATTTTGCCAACTAAGGAAAAAAAAAAAAGAAAAATGACGTTCACTTTAGAACAAGGACCTAGCATACTAATGTCAATATTGCCCACAGACAAAGTGCATACGCTTAGCTTAGGGGTCCCGACGTATAATGGAAACAATCCCTAAGAAAAGATAGAATCAAACATTGGCCAATTAGAACTTCCTAAGAAAAAAAAATAAAACACATATGCAGCGCATCCAAAAAGTAATCACAGCGCATCACTTTTTCCATTTGCTATTAATCCATAATGGATAAAATTCTCCTCAGAATTCTACACACAACACCTCATAATGACAACTTAAAAAAAGGTAACTTTAAGAGGACCTATCGCCAGAAAATGAGGAATTTATGAATGGCATAACAAAATTAAAAACAACTTACCTGTAATGAGTAATTAAAGAAGATCCCCTGCAGCCTCCCCTCACTTCCTGGCCCTGATTACGTATAGCCGTGGTGATCACATCACAAGAGCTTAGTGTTTTCTGCAGGGTGGATTTGACCTAAATCACTAGTCAGTAAGGTTTGATTTAAATCAATCATTCTTGCTGGTGTAACTTTAAAATGCAAGTAGGTGAAGATTTTTAGAATAACAACTTTTCATATTAGTTTTTGTTATCCCCAGTTTAGGTTAATCATTGATATTTGGACAACTTTTCTGTTGCACTCAGTTTTGAGAACTGCAAAAGTAAACCAAGCGTCTGTGATAATATCTTGTAGGCAGAGAAACTGCTCAATAATCTTACACAAACAGACAGAAGTTGATAATGGCATAAACACATCACCCAAAATTTTCCCTGGAATAGACAAGGGTGAGGGGACGGGCCACTCAATATGTAAGAGCAATACATTGATTATACACCGTGCAAAAGATAAAGTAATGACATATCAATCATAAACAATGCACAATGCTGCGGATGTACACGTCTGTACTCGCTTAGACAATTAAAAAATGTCCAAATTTCACCCCAAGGCGCGTTTCGTTGAAGACTCCTTCAGGGGGTACGATATGTAATTTCATCGGCCACATCTACATAACACAAACACCCAACACAAGGGGATCAGTCATACTGAATAACCAAATCCACATAAAAGTGGACACAGACCCTCAGGGGTTACTCCCGTCCATAGATCAGTATAGGGGGAAAGACATGATTTCTGAAGATGGCGTCCCCACTGGTGATCTGCGTAACAAGACCGACCCAAACCATCACCTGATCATGTTTACCAAAGAAAATGTATTAAAAATCGGTCTTGTTGTACGTAGAACACCACAGCATTTATGTGGTTATTCTGTGTGTCTCTCCGTTCCCCACTGGTGTCGGTGCGGTGGGGACAAAACCTTAAGAAATGGTGTCTTTCCACCCTATACTGATCTATGGACGTGAGTAACCCCTGAGGGTCTGTGTCCACTTTTATGTGGATTTGGTTATTCACTATGACTGATCCCCTTGTGTTGGCTGTTTGTGTTATGTAGATTTGGCCGATGAAATTACATATCGTACCCCCTGAAGAAGTCTTCAACGAAACGCACGTTGGGGTGAAATTTGCACCATTTGGACTATTTTGATTGTCTAACAGTACGTGTACAGATGTGTACATCCACAACATTGTGCATTGATTGACCCCCCGCCATGCTTCACAGTAGGCAAGGTGTTCTTTTCTTCATAGGCCTTGTTCTTCCTCCTCCAAACATAGCATTGATCCGTGGGCCCAAACAGTTCTAATTTTGTTTCATCAGTCCACAGAACACTATCCCAAAACTTTTGTGGTTTGTCCACATGACTTTTGGCATACTGCAGTCAACACTTCTTATTTTTTGGAGAGAGCAAGGGGGTGCACCTGGGAGTTCTGGCATGAAGAAAAGAACACCTTGCCTACTGTGAAGCATGGCGGTGGGTCAATCATGTTTGGGGCTGTTTTGCTTCTGCAGGTACAGGGAAGCTTCAGCGTGTGCAAGGTACCATGAATTCTCTTCAGTACCAGGAGATATTGGAAGGAAATGTGATGCCGTCTGTCACAAACCTGAGGCTTGGGAGACGTTAGACCTTTCTACAGGACAATGATCCCAAGCATACCTCCAAGTCCACTAAAGCATGGTTGCAGATTAAAGGCTGGTACATTTTGGAGTGGCCATCGCAGTCACCAGACTTAAATCCAATTGATAACCTCTGGTGGGACTTGAAGAAAGCAGGTGCAGTGCGCAAGCCTAAAATGTGACTGAACTGGAGGCTTTTGCCCATAAAGAATGGGCTAAGATACCTGTAGATCGCTGCAAGACACTTGTGTCACGCTATGCTTTACATGTAAAAGCTGTTATACCTGGAAAAGGAAGTTGTACTAAGTACTAAGAATGAATGTCACTTGGGGGTTGAATAAAAC
>CM070043.1:10290204-10303700 GCA_036250615.1 Ptychadena robeensis
ATAGTGATTGGAAAGTATACATCACTGCTATGTAGTGCCGGGTCCTCCCTGATAGAATACGGCTCTGCTCTCTTCCCGGCTCAGCTGAAGCTTTGCCTGGAGACCAGGAGTTAGTAGAAGTGCATTACTAGTTGTATAAATAGACCACCCTCCTACCTACCCCCCTAGAGATGCCAAATTTCAACATTTACATGTAAATGATTTTAAGACTGAGCCAAAGTGGTTGCGATATTGGGGGCGATTTTGAACGCCACCCTACCATGTTTTTTTTATCACGACCTGCAGTCCCCATCAAAAGTATAGGATATCGAACAGGGTTTTCCAACATGCTGGAGCCCTGTTCGACCGAGCGAGATCTATTTATTCTGCTGGAAAAACTAAATACACGGGTCGATTTTTTGCCATGAATGCGAACGGCTGTGCTAAAATCTGTAAAAAACAACCTGTGTATTCCTAGCTATAGTGTCAGCATTTGCTTTACTTCCAGCCACATTCCATTCGTACAGCCTGGAAACCTAATAAGGTTTGTTTAAATTACATCTGTTAAAGAACATATGTATAATACAGGCAGACAGAAATTAAAGGAGATTGCCACCATAATCTAGAAGCAAATAGAACCTGAACCAAGGGCTCATTCACGTAGCAAAAGGGGAGTTGTGGTACTGGCTGTGTGTCACCTATGTGTGCTGCGATTATCTGTCTGTATATTCGAAATCATCCCAAGGTGAAGTACAACACACTGTATGCTGGTCTGCACAGCAGCAAACCATTTGTCGCACTTCTGTAAGTATTGAAAGAAGGGATTGATTTGAAAGTGTTTGGGGTACAATGAACATATCATAGCACCCTTAACACACATTCAAATCAAACCCCCATTTGCAATGGATTTTTCTATTTTCAAGAGCAAGTGAAGAGAAATGTGCAATACGCTGCAATTGTCACAATTTGGCGTGTAGTATATTTCCATATCGTATCATACTTCATAGGTTCAGGACGTTTAACTTTACATAGAAACATATTTTTTTGGTTTATATGGTGTATAGATAATATGTTGGGTACATAATATAAAATACTATTACTATACTAAGAGCCTTTTTATACTAAAGCTAGCCATACACGGCACGGATTCCCTGGCTGATCGATTCACCATCCGATCGATTCCGGCGATTCCGCCGGGATCCTCAGGTGTGATCGATCGGCCAATTAAGGAATCCGATCGCTGCATACCACCTTGTCCTGCCGGATCCGTGTCCGATTGATCACCTCCCGGAATGCAACTCCCGCTGATCTGGGCAGAATCGGACCCGAAAGACCAACATGTTGGTTCTCTGGCGGATCCGATTCTGAGCCCCCGATCGGTCGGACCCGATCGGACGGACAAGGTGGGCTGCACGGGATTCCGGCCCGATCGTTTCGCGTGCACGCGCCCGGAATCGATCGGGCCGGAATCCGGTGCAAATCCGACCCGTGTATGGCAGCCTTAAGATGCTGAGGGTCCCCATAGACCTTTAGATTTCTCTTTTGTTTTACTATACTACATAGTTGTTGGAAGATCTAAAGCTAGCCATACACGTGTAGGATTCCATGGCCAATTGATCACTCACCCAATTGATCCGGCGATCTCAGCAGGAATGGGAGCTGCGATCAATCTGCCAATTAAGAGTATCCGATCGCTGCACACCACCTTGTCCAAGTGATCACGTCCAATTGATCGGGGGCTCAGAATTGGATCCGACAGAGAACCAACATGTTGGTTCTCTGTCGGATCCAATTCTGATCCAATTCTGAGCCCCAGATCAATTGGACGTGATCACTTGGACAAGGTGGTGTGCAGCGATCGGATACTCTTAATAAAAAGGCTCTTAGTATAGTAATAGTCTTTTAGATTATGTACCCAACATATTATCTATACACCATATAAACCAAAAAAATATGTTTCTATGTAAAGTTAAACGTCCTGAACCTATGAAGGATGATACGATATGGAAATATACTACACGCCAAATTGTGACAATTGCAGAGTATTGCACATTTCTCTTCACTTGCTCTTAAAAATAGAAAACATTTCTCCCATCTAAATGATAATTTAGACAGTAAGCACAAAGGAGTACTATTTTGTTTGTAGAGTTATGCCTGCCATACACCCCGATGGTGTGCAGGCAGACTAGTCCCGATGTGCACCGAGATTCAAACGTGATGACGTCATCACATTTGCACCCCGGTGCATTATGGGGCCCCTTCAGTCGGCGGCACCCTTGTTGTGCCGGCCATAAGCTGCAATGAAGACGCTTATGGCATTGGCTTACATCGGCTCGCGCCGGCCAGAGATTATCGGACAAGGCCGTTCTCTGGCCGGCCGAGCAGTGGGGCGACAGGGATCTGTCTCCCCATGTGGGCACATGCCGATTAGCGGCCTATTTTTAACCTGACCGACGGCGCGAGCGCGCACGCCCGTCGGTCAGATTAAAAATCGGCCGCTTATCGGCATGTGTATGGCTAGCATAAGTGGAAGTGCATTACTAGTTGTATGCATTACTGGCCGCGTGCCACCTATGCGTGCTGCAATAGTCTGTATATTGCTGTAGGTATTGAAAGAAGGGATTAGTTGAAAAGTGTGTTTGGGGTACCATGAACATATCATAGCACCCTAAACACATTCAAATCAAACCCCCATTTGCAGTGAATTTTCTTGCATTTCCATTTAAAACATGTTGTGCAAAAGTGTAATTTATCACATACCCTCCACAATATAATGTAATCAAGGCACGAAGTCCCAGTCCAATCCCATTTGCTTACATGGACATTGAGCGTTTACCTGCACAATATACCATCACCACACAACGTATGGCTAGAGAAAAATATTTATTATCTTCACACTTCCTGCACAATATATCCCAAACCTGCATACTGGCTTTTAAAATCAGAAAACAAACATCAGAAAAATACATCCACATCACACATATCATAAAACAACTTTCAAATAATGCAAAGAGAGGAAAACCAAAGCAACTCCTGCTGTAACATCTGTAAAATAAATATTCGGGTTTTAACTGTTCATTGAACTTTCTTTTAAATACTTATTTCTACATAAACAACTAGGGAGAACCAGCTAACACAATCACTGCCTTACAAGTGGGAAAATGTACATTTACACACAGCCACAGACAACCACCTATTACGTCAATTTGACATGGGTGACCATGTGCCGTTTAAGGTGAGGATCCTGCCGGAAGGATTTGCCGCACTCCTGGCACACGAAGGGTTTTTGGCCAGAATGTGTGAGATTGTGGCGCTCAAGCTTGGAAGGTGAGAGAAAGTTCTTGGAGCACACGTTGCATCTGTACCCCTTCTGAGCGGCTCGTGTCCTCCTTTTTTGCAGTGGTCTATCTTGGCTGGATTTATTATGAACTCTCGGCAAAGTTATCCTTGCCCTCTTCGTAACCAGTGGCTTTTTGGGAACCTCGGGCATATCAGATATAATTTCTACTTTTATTTCAGAGTGAGAAGAGGGGCTTCCTGAGTGCTGGTGAATCTGGTAACTTGTGTTCTCTTGCCATGGGTCAACTGATGATTGGTAGCCCCCCTGAGCAATCCGAGACCTGTACAAGTGTTCTTTCTCTGTGTGGGTCACCTGGTGTCGCTTTAAGTGAGCAGATTGACGAAAGCTCCGTCCACACTCTGCACACGAGAAGGGCTTTTGTCCAGTGTGGATGAGGTAGTGCCTACGCAGCTTAGACATGGAAGGGAAGGATTTCCCACAGCGGTCACATCTACTCGCTTTGTACCTTGGCACTAGAATACCGTGCGCCTGCTGCAAAATGTTATGAAATGGATCCCTGAGCTGTGCGGGATCCCTCGGCCTTGGGCCATGTAAAGTACTTTGCATAATTCCAGCCTCTGTATTCCCCAACAATCTCTTGTCATTTAGATTTAAATTCTGGTTTCTAAAGTGTCTTCCAAGCTGCCGGCGAGGCTGTCCAAGGTGGTTTCTGGGAGTTTTTGCTTTTTGCTGAAGTATTTTTCTAGGAACAACAAACTGGTCGCATTCTGGTGCATTGGGATCACTGTGTCTTAGTTCCTCGATGTTTCCAAGTCTTTCAGATAGTTCAGTGTTTGCAGGAAACAGTACCTCACTTTGGTCCAAAAGCATGGCACGGCTTTTTGTTTTCTTCCCAGGTGCCCTATCAGAACTCTCTTGGGGACAAGCGACAGCCACATGCGTGTTCATTCTCTTACACATATGAGCATCCAGGGTCTCCTGGCCATCAAAGCACTGATTACATTCAGGACAATGAAAAGGAATAACATAGACAGAGTAGAGCTCCTCTGGTTCCTTCTTCACCTGCAACACCTCAGGGTCAGAAATCTCCACATTCATAACGTGGAATTGCTCATGCTTGAGAAGCTGTTCTGCCGTCCTAAAAGATTTCAAGCACTGACCGCACGGAAACGGCTTCACCTGGGTGTGGGTCAGTTCATGGATTTTGAGGTGAGCTTTCTGTCTGAACGCTTTTCCACAAAAGGAGCAAGCAAACGGTTTCTGTCCCGTATGGATCATTACGTGTCTCTCCAGTTTGGAGCGGGAAGGAAACGCCTTGTCACATAAGCTGCATTGCTGAGTTTCTTGTTTCCTGTAAGCGGCAACATTCACAAAGTTGCACTGGTGGAGCAGCCTCTTTTCTTCACTTTCAAACGTCCTCTGGCACCCGAAACAACACAACGGCAGAGACGTCCATCTCCTCCGGCGGGGCGCTGCCGGCTTTTTGGGCACCTTCGCTTTCAGTCGGGCACCTTCACTATGCAGTCTCTGGTGCTTAGAAAAAGTATCTGAGTTTTTAAAGTGGCGGTGACAGATAGTACACTGAAATGGAAGTGTGTGGGTTATCATGTGCCTTTCCAGGTGCACCAGCTGGCGGAAAGTCTTATTACAGTCCAGACACTGGAAGGGCTTTTGGCCAGTGTGAGTCAGGTAATGCCTCGCTAGTTTAGATGGGGTCTCAAACTGCTTGGGGCAAGTATCGCAGCTGTATGGCCGTCTCCTTGGGGCTTTCTTGAGAGCCCTGCCCTGCTGGGATTTCAGCATCTTTCCTGAAGTACGTCCTGTGGCACCGGACTCAGGGGAACACTGGCATGGCTGAAAGGAGGAGCTAAACGTCTATGGTGTATACACACAGCCCAGGCTCAGATGATCCTTTTCAGTGTTCCTGTGCTCACCTCTGTTACAAAGCTGCTGGATTCTCTGCTGGATATCTCTGCACACTCTTCCAGGTTTCCTGTGCTCACCTCTGTATCATGCAGCTGCTGAATTCTCTGCTGGAGGTCTCTGCACAGCCCTCTACGATTCCTGTGGTCAGCTCTGTGTCAAGAAGCTGCTGGGTTCTCTGCTGAATGTCTCTGCACACTCTTCCAGGTTTCCTGTGCTCACCTCTGTATCACGAAGCTGCTGGATTCTCTGCTGGAGGTCTCTGCACAGCCCTCTACAATTCCTGTGGTCAGCTCTGTGTCAGGAAGCTGCTGGATTTTCTGCTGGAGGTCTCTGCACAGCCTTGCAGGTTTCCTGATGTCTTCTCTGTGTCACACAGCTGCTGGATTCCCTGCTGGAGGCCTCTGCACAGCCTTCTATGCTTCCTGTGGTCACCTCTGTGTCACACAGCTGCTGGACTCTCTGCTGGAGGTCTCTGCACAGCCTTCTACACTTCCTGTGCTCACCTCTGTGTCAGGAAGCTGCTGGAGGTCTCTGCACAGCCTTCTACACTTCCTGTGGTCACCTCTGTGTCAGGAAGCTGCTGGAGGTCTCTGCACAGCCTTCTACACTTCCTGTGCTCACCTCTGTGTCACGAAGCTGCTGGATTCTCTGCCCGTCCTTCTAGGTGGTCTTGTGCTCCGTGCAGCTTCCTCTGAGGGTGAGCTGAGGACAGCCAGCAGAAACTACACCCGGAAGTCCACTTCCTGTGTCAGGAGTCAGAATGATGGTCAGCTGACTAGGTGGAAGCGCTATCCAAGCAGGCGAAAGGAGCGTTGTGATGTCATGTGACCACAGGAAGGCGGAAGTAGTGCAACCATACAGTGTGGTGCTGTGCAGCCGTAACGCAGCACCTGGCAGCATGGAGTCTGAGCAGCAGCAGTAAATGAGTCTCTCAAAATATTTACTAAAGATCAAAAATTCCTGCAGCAGTGACAACCTCCCCCCGACTCGGCACTATTGTTCAAGCCTGAGTGGAAACCATTAACCCCTTCATTGCGGACATAAAAGGAATAGACACATCGATAAGAAGTTTGCAAGTCATAGAATATTTCTAATGGCAACAATAAAATAAAATGTCAAATATCCCTCCCGCTACTGTACACGGATAGGGCATCGTACTCAGGGCTCACCTCATTGTTTCATAGTTTTGCAATGGCTAAGTATAATTAAATGAATGAAAAAACACATATATAAATGCAAAACTTTTAGCTTTGCTCCCATTTTGTATGAGCGGAACTTAAAGATCTGAAATATATTCTACAGAGACCCATTAACCCCTCTAGCGTTATGGGCCATTTTCTATGGCACGAGAAGCCGCTGCCCGGGAAATCGCAGCGGAGTACATGGGGCCAGAAAGGCTCTGTGTGCCTGCAGCTATGGAGAAAGGCTCACGGAGAGCTGACGGTTGCACCCGATTCCTGGCTTTGGGCGTAATGCCCAGGTGGTTAAGGTCCCCATACACGCATAGATATGTGCTAAATCGATGGCCATGTTCACGGCCATCTATCTAGCGCGCATCTAATGCGACTACCCCGTCTTGATCCCGCTCAAAGACTGGTCTGTCGAACAGGTAATGGACATGTCTATTAATACTGATCGAATGTCATTCCTTTGGATAGGAACCAGGGTCAGCATCCAAAGCATTGACCAGGTATAGAGCACCTAAAGTGGTGCGCCTTGATTCCTATCCACTCGACGGGCATGAGGGCAGGGTGGTAATGTCGGTATGACATCACCACACTGCGCTCGAACAGGTAATCTGTCAAGCGCCCGTCGCGCCATGTATGGGCACCTTTACTCTCAAAGATTATTCAGAAATCTGTGACCTTTAGATGACACCATACAATTTCCTTTAGCTCTACCTACAACTATGTAGTGCCGGGTCCTCCCTGAAAGAATACATAGTGATTGGAAGGTTAAGAAAGGTCCTCATATTACATGGTTCTGGTAGATCAAAGGTAGACTGCCCACAATAAAAGGTTACTCTAAAATGGGGGGGGGGGGGGTCAGAAAACCAGTCTGGTGTGGCCACCATTTGCCTCACTCAGTGTAACACATCTCTGTCACATAGAGTTGATCAGGTTGTTGATTGTAGTCTGTGGAATTCTAGAAGTTGCTGAATATTGTTGTGAACTGGAACACACTGTCATGTACACTGATTCAGAGCATCCTGAACATGCTCAATGGGTGGCATGTCTAGTGGAGTATGGCCATGTAAGAACTGGGATGTTTTCAGCTTCCAGGAATTGTGTACAGATCCTTGTAACATGGGGCCATGCAGTATCATGCTGCAACATGAGGTAAGGATCGTAGATAAATGGCACAGCAATGGGCATTAGGATCTCGTCAGGGTATCTCTGTATCAATAAAACGCACCTGTGTTCGTTGTCCATAACATACGGCTACCCATACCATAACCCCACCGCCACCATGGGCTACTCCATCCACAATATCGTCAACAAATTGCTCACCCACACGCTGTCTGCCAGCTGCCCTGAACAGTGAAAACCAGGACCCACGTGTGAACAGATTGTTTCTCTAGATGCCATTGAATGTAAGCATTTGCCCACTGAAGACGGTTACGACCACGAAGTAGCAGTGCACAATGGTAAATCTGCACTGCCGGAGCTCTGATCTCCATCTTGTCTAGTGCAGTACTGACAGGACAGTGCTGGACGAGATGGTGGCGTCAGAAATGGCAGGGGGGTTAAAAAATTTTTTTTCATATTTATCATAACAAAATGATGTGGTGCCCCCCCCCCCTTTGGTACAGGGCCTGGTAATTGGGAGCCAATTAATGAGCCCCTTGGGCCATATGTGGCATGTTTACGTTTTTTAATGATAATGAGAGATAATGCCTAGAGCAGCCGCATGGCAGTGTTAAAATTGTTACAATTTGAAAAGTCTGCCCAGATACAGGAATGAGGAGAAGGCAAGGAGCTCAGAAACCCCACAGGACTTGAGGGGAACTTGTGGCGTCCTCACCGCCATTGTAGCACCATTGCTGTATCTTCATTAATGCCCAGTTTCAAGACAGTGGCAGTACTTTATATGATGATGTCATAGTCGAGTCCACAAATCATGATGACACAGTTAAGGAACACAAGTGTCCATCAATAAACAACTTTTATTAAAGTTCTCTGTAACATTAACAGTCAACAAGACAATAAAACAAAACAAAAATAGGCCAATATCTAAATTATCCTGGTAAAAAAGTAGGTACACCTTAAACTGCAGCAGACAAGGCACACAGACTGAGACAACTGTGGTTCACAAAAGAGCACATTGTCATTATAAAATAAACACATTAGCTGTCTTGCATGCTTCTCAAAAAGAAAAGGGAAAAACTGCCCTGGCTGTCCGATTCAGTCTGGTTTTCTGTGGCAAAAGCGGTATAAAAAATGAAAGCTCCCTGGCGGTTCACTGAGATCCAGATTTCTGTACCAAAAGAGGTGCATAGGGTAATTAACTCACAAAGTCTGAAATATTTAAAATTAAAGTATTCATCTCAAACAAAAATGATCAGTATGGACACAAGGTGGCACTGTTGTCTGTCTACATTTCTCCAGCCGGAGTCCGAATCCAGAATACATGTCACCCCAAGCTGAAAAAAATCACATCCCCTCCCATCCCCACCAATTAAGAGACAGACACATTTATACACAGTCTGTGTCTTTGACTACACCAGTGTCTCCCCTTAGCAGAACAGCAACCCCAAAGCATGATGTTACCACCCCCATGCTTCACAGTAGGGATGGTGTTCTTGGGCTGCAACTCATCGTTCTACTTTCAAGGTTCTACTTTGGTCTCATCTGACCACATGACTTTCTCCCATGCCTCCTCTGAATAATCCAGATGGTCATTGGTAAACTTTCGATGAGCCTGCACATGTGATGACTTGAGCAGGGGAACCTTCCATGCAATGCATGATTTGAAACCATGATGGCATAGTGTTCTACTGCCTGTGACCTTTGAAACTCTGGTCCCTGCTCTCTTTATGTCATTGTCACAGCTCCTACCATGTAGTTCTGGGCTGATTCTTCACCTTTCTTATCATCTGTGATACCCGATGAGGTGAGATCTTGCATGGAGCCCCAGTTCGAGGTCCACAATATTGTCTCTGGTGTTTGACCTCTTTGGTCTTGCCCATAGTAGAAGCTGGAGACTGTGGGGTGGACAGGTGTCTTTAAAGAGCTCAGACAGGTGATACTAATTAATATTAATGAGTGGAGTAGAGGTGGACTTTTTAAAGGCAGATTAACTGGTCAGGACAGGATTCCTGCTGATTGCCAGATGTTTAAATAGATCTGTGCAGCAGTGCAATATAAATATGTTCTATACAAATTATACAATGTGATTGCCAAATTTTTTTATGTGGTCTCTAACAGTGGGAATGCACCTACAATGTGAATTTCAGACCCTCTATAATTTCTAAAGCCCCCCATACACCACATACAATTACCATGCAATTTCTGTACAATCAAATTTTCTTCTACCAAAACCATGAAATATGAGGACCTTTCTACACCTTCCAATCACTATGTGTTCTATCAGGGAGGACCCGGCACTACATAGTTGTTGGTAGATCTGATGGAAATTGTATGGAGAAATCTAAAGGTGTATGGGGGGCTTAAGTGGAGAACTTGAAAAATCACAGGGTGTTCAAATACCTATGTTCCTCACTGTATGTTTATAGCGACAAAATATTGCAGTCATATCACCGTCTCTCAGGAGGAGCTTACAATCTAATGTCCCTGCGGTACTAATACATTAAATTATATATATTATTAGTCCAATATTAAAATGTAAAAGACTTTTTAATATAGGAGCCAGAAATGTGCTCCCACCCTGTGGAATAAGTATAGGACATGATACCCCTTATTCATTCCCTAAAGGGGTTAAACATGGAAAAACTTTTTGGAAATTAAATAATTTTTTACCATTTAATTAAAGTAATGTATTTTACCTGATGTAATAATTACCAGGCAGTGTGATCTTGTGTCAATCATGAAGTTACCCACTGACGTCCTGCTATAGCATGACAAAATGGACCACACAATGGATCCCAGTGTTTGTAAAGTTCAATTTAATTATACATATATAGTATCTTACAAAAGTGAGTACACCTCTAGCCAGTGTACAGCTTGTATAACAGTGTAAATTTGATGTCCCCTCACAATAAATCAACACACAACCACTAAAGTCTAAACCTTTGTTAACATAGGTGAGTACACCTCTGAGTGTCCACATTATGCCGTAAGTGTCAATATTGTGTGGGAATTATTTTCCAGCACCTTTGCCCTCACAGGGCCTGCAACAAGGCAGTGGCAGTCTTGGAGATAAGGTTAGGGGTTATGATGTTGGAATACTGCCATATGGCCCGGTTTTGGAAGGGATCATGCTGTGCTTTAGTATGTGACAGTAAATGTTGGCATTCATGGTTCCCGCAATGTACTGTAATCTCCCCATTGCCTGCAGAACGTATACACCCCATGAAACTCCCACCATGATGCCTGACTCTTGTCTTTGTACTTCTCACCTGGTTGCTGCCACACAAACTGAACCACATAGGTTGATGTTGGTCTCATCAGACCACACTGCATGGTTCCAGAAATCTCTGTCCTTAGTCTTCTTGACTTCAGCAAACTATATTTTCTTAAAGACAACCTCTGGATGGGTGTACACCCCACAAATATGAGGTATACTCATTTTTGTTGCCAGATGTGTAGACATCAATGACGGTTGAGTTTTGAGGGGACGGCAAAATTATACAAGAAGTAGACTGACTACTTTGCATTATATCAAAGTGTCATATCTTCAGTGTTGTAGCCAATGGATTTGGAATGAAAAAAACACAATGTGATTTAACTGCAGGCTGTCAGCTTTAATTTGAGGATATTTACATCCAAATCAGGTGAACGTATGTGTATGAATTACAACAGTTTGCATATGTGCCTCCCACTTGTTAGGGGACCAAAGGTATGGGGCGATTGGCTTCTCAGCTGTTCCATGGCCAGGTGTGTGATATTCCCTCATTATCCCAATTACAATGTGCAGATAAAAGGTCCAGAGTTCATTTTAAGTGCTATTCACATTTGAAATCTGTTGCTGTCAAATCTCAAGATGAGATCCAAAGTGCTGTCACTATCAGTGAAGCAAGCCATCATTAGGCTGAAGAAACAAAACCCATCAGAAAGACAGCAACAAACATTAGGCATGGCCAAAACAACTGTTTTGAACATTCATAAAAAGAAGGAATGCACCGGTGAGCTCCGCAACAACAAAAGACACAGAAGACCAAGGAAAACAACCGTGGATGACCGAAGAATTATTTCCCTGGAGAAGAAAACATCCTTCTCAACATGCTTTTCACTTGAAGATAAAAATCTGAAGGGTAAATGCCCCAAGCACAAGCAAAAACTGAAGACAGTTGCAGTAGAGGCCTGGCAGAGCATCACCAGGGATGAAACCCAGCATCTGGTGATGTCTATGCATTCCAGACTTCAGGCTGTAATTGACTGACAAAGGATTTGCATCCAAGTATTAAAAAGTTTGATTTATGATTATTATTCTGTCCCATTACTTTTAGTCCCTCAACAAGTGGGAGGAACATATGCAAACTGGATGTAAATACCCTCAAATTAAAGCTGAAGCAGTCTGCAGGTAAAGCACATTGTGTTTGTTTCATTCCAAATCCATTGTGGTGGTGTATGGAGCCAAACATTTTAGAATTGTTGATGTCCCAATATTTACAGACCTGACTGTATATTACCGTTTCCCCAACAATAAGGCATCCTCCTAAAATAAGGCACATTTACATTTTTGCCTCGTGATGAAATATAAGGCATCCCCCGATAATAAGGCACCCCGAAGATACGCTACTGTAATTCTGGAGAGGGAGGATCAGAAGGGGTTACTAAAATGGTAATCCCCCACTCAGAGTCTCCTGTGCCATTTTGATTGCCCCCTCTGATCCCCCCTGTGTCATTTTAAGTGATCCCCCACCCTGATACCCCAGTGCTCTATTCTTCTTCATGGAAAAATAAGACACCCCCTGAAAATAAGACATATGGCATCTTTGGGAGCAAAAATTAATACAATGTCACTGTCTTGTCACTGGGGAAACACTGTATATACTATGCACCACAATGTGAGGGTGTACTCACTTTGTGAGATACTGTATATAAAAAATCATGGCCTGAAAAAGAAAGAGAAAAAAACTTTGAATTTATGTTTTGTTTTTTTTCATTTTTGTTCTAGAAAAAAGCCCAACGTGAGGAAATGCTGGAAATTTTAACAAGGAGCTTGATTATATCCACATTTCTAATTACTATTCCACATTTTTTTTCTCCAAAAGTAAACTGCCAAGTCCGACAACGTATACAGACAGCTTTACAGTTTATGTTTCAGAGAGGGAACTCTTTATAATGTTATTGCACATATACAGCGACCACTGCTGCCCTCTTGTGGCCAATTAATATAATGCAGCCACAATAAAAATTATTTGTTTTTTAAGCTACCAGCTCATTCTCAATCTTTCACTTTCTAATGAGTCACTGAAGTTGGAACCAGCAATTCTAAAGAAAGAATAAGCCAGAGATTAGGACAGTAATCCAAGGTAAGGCCATTTATAGTTAATATTGTATTTCTACCACTTCTATATTCCACATTTTGTCCCCGTTTTAATTAAGATGATCAACCATTAGCAGTTTTTTTTTGTATCATACTTGTGTAAAAGATCTTTATTTTTGTATTGGTGATACTTGTGGCACAGACATTTTCTATTGGTCATTTGTCATTTTCTTTACACATTTTCCAGCATAAATGTTAAACTTAAATTTTTAGCATCTACCTAAAATAACATTCAACTTCCTTCAAAAAAGAATTGTGGTTTTTATATTCCAGACCAAACCTATGAATTTGCGTGTGAAGTGTGTGAACCAAACTATGTCCTGCAAATAGAATACAAAGGATTGGATTTCACCAGAGTAAGATCACTGAACTACAGTCAAATATACAGACCCCCATTAAATTTCTCACTCTTTGTTATATTGCAATGGAACTTTTGGAACACACCAATCGACTTCTGTGCCTATGCTTTGTTGATGTTTGCACATTAGCTCTTAGATGAGCAAATCCACCTTGAAAGGTGCATTGTTGTCCTATATGTTTTGTATTCAATAAAGACCTTTTATGTTATCCCCACCAGGGTCACCGGTGTTGGCTCGGGTTCCGCGGGGTGCAGGGAGTC
>CM070043.1:10303800-10372164 GCA_036250615.1 Ptychadena robeensis
GAACACCAGCCCTGGACGCCTGCTGAGGCAGAGTGCGAGGTAAGGAGACACCCTGGGCAGGGGGGTAACATTTGAACTGATTACTGACTATCTAGAAGATTTATAAAGGTGCATTTAAAACCCATGTTGTGCTATTTCCATATTTTTGAATCATTTTTGAGGGTATGGCGCGGATGTATATCCTGAATAGCGGGAGAGGGCTTTACAATCTGGCTTAGGCTATATTTCTTTTATATTGCAGCCATTTGCTAAAATCTTTAAAGTTTTTTTCCTCATCACTGTACACACAGCACGCCATACTGACAGAAAAACACAGAATTATAGACATTTTTGCAGATTTATTAAAAAAGAAAAACTGAAATATCACATGGTCCTAAGTATTCAGACCCTTTGCTGTGACACTCATATATTTAAATCAGGTGCGTCCATTTCTTCAGATCATCCTTGAGATGGTTCTACACCTTCATTTGAGACCAGCTGTGTTTGATTATACTGTTTGGACTTGATTAGGAAAGCCACACACCTGTCTATATAAGACCTTACAGCTCACAGTGCATTACAGAGCAAATGAGAATCATGAGGTCAAAGGAACTGTCTGAAGAGCTCAGAGACAGAATCATGGCAAGGCACAGATCTGGCTAAGGTTATGAAAAAATTTCGGTGCCACTTAAGGTTCCTTAAAGCACAGTGGCCTCCATAATCCTTAAATGGACCAGAACCCTTCCTAGAGCTGGCCATCTGGCCAAACTGGGCTATCAGGGGAGAAGAGCCATGGTGAGAGAGGTAAAGAAGAACCAAAGGTCGCTGTTGCTAAGCTCCAGAGATGCAGTGTGGAGATGGGAGAAAGTTGTAGAAAGTCAACCATCAGTGCAGCCTTCCACCAGTCTGGGCTTTATGGCAGAGTGGCCCGAAGGAAGCCTCTCCTCAGTTCAAGACACAAGAAAGCCTGCGTGGAGTTTGCTAACACCTGAAGGACCCCAAGATGGTGAGAAATAACATTATCTGGTCTGATGAGACCACAATAGAACTTTTTAGCCTGCAGGGACAGGACGACATTGGTTGCAATCGAGGTAAAGATGAATGCAGTCAAGTACAGGGATATCCTGGACAAAACCTTCTCCAGAGTGCTCAGGACCTCAGATTGAGCCGAAGGTTTACCTTCCAACAAGACAATGACCCTAAGCACACAGCTAAAATAACGAAGGAGTGGCTTCACAACAACTCTGTGACATCTCTGGAGAGACCAAAAAATGGCTGTCCACCAACGTCTACCATCCAACCTGACAGAACTGGAGAGGATCTGCATGGAGGAATGGCAGAGGTGTGAAAAACGTGTTGCTTCTTTCCCAAAAACACTCACGGCTGTATTAGATCAAATGGTGCTTCTACTAAATACTGAGCAAAGGGTCTGAATACTTAGGACCATGTGACATTTCAGTTTTTCTTTTTTAATAATTCTGCAAAAATGTCTGCAAGTCTGTGTTTTTACTGTCAATATGGGATGGTCTGTGTACATTCATCAGGAAAAAAAAAGAACTTAGCATAAAAAGATTAAGCAAATGGCTGCAATATAACAAATAGATAAAAATGTAGGGGGTCTGAATACTTTCCATACCCACTATATATACTTTGCTGTTGCCAGTATTGAGCTGGTACATTACATTACTTTGAAGACCCTTTCACACTAGCTGCGTTTCAGCTGAAGTGCGATACAGTACTGTAATGCAGCTAGCATTAAGATACACAGGTTTCCATAAGAAAATGCAAACGCCCTGCTGCTGCATACTGTTTTGCAGATGCAAGCAGAGCGCAAACATGTGTTTTTCGCCAGTAACGGACGCGGTTTACTGCAGAGAGTAAAATGTGAAATTTCCCTCAAGCTGAACATTAACTCCCTTTTGAAAAGTGTGTCACGTGCGATTGCTGCAGATTAGAATGTAATCTGCCCTTCCTTCTCCTCCCTTGACATTATCGATGTGGGGCAGAAATCAATGACGCTAAAGAGGCACATGTCCATGGATGTTCACAATTGCCATGTGCTCACCCAGGATAGGTGAGTATACCAGAGTGTAGTTTGGAATGAGTTTGTAGGGTAAGCACTCAGGGCAAACACCCAAGAGGTTAATGCTAGCCATACACAGCCAGAGCCGGAGCGATATCGTCCTCCGATATCGCTCCGGGAGGCTAACGTGATGACGTCATCACGTTAGCCTCGCATTGCATTCTGGGACCCCACAATCGGCCAGGCACCCTTTGTGTGCCGGCCATAAGCAGTGATGGAGACGCTCGTCTTCATTGCTGCTTATGGCCATCGGCTTCGGCCGGCCAGAGATTTTCCAACATGTCGGATCTCTGGCCGGCCGAGAAGTGGAAGGGATCTGTCGCCCCATGTGGGGACATGCCGATAAACGGCCGGATTTTAACCTGACCGACGGCGAGAGCGCGCACGCCCGTCGGCCAGATTAAAATCCGGCCGTTTATCGGCATGTGTATGGCCGGCATAAAGCAGACCTACCACCAGAGGTGCAGATAAAGAGGAATTGGGACAACAGTAACGTCTACTCTCCCAAGCCCCCTTGCGCCTCCCAGCCAGCCACATCTGAATCCAGTGATGCTGGAGGAGAGGAGCGTCACTGCATTCAGATCTGAATTGCTGGAGGGAGCAAGACTGGAAGTGTCTCACTCCTCCATCTTGCTGCCTGGAGGACCAGGCACTCAATGGAGCGAGAAGGGAGGAAAGGTAAGTATTTATAATAATACAATTTTATACTGGACAATGACTGGATATAGGCAACTTATGTGTAAAACTGTTATTTGTTTCTATATTAAAATTTTACAATTTACATCCGCTTTAGGTAAAACAAGATATTTTTGCCCTGCTTACTGAATTATAAATCTTCTACCCCACAGCACTACCCTCGTTGGCAATGACTGTACAATGAAAAAAGAAATAGTACTCGTGAGTTTATCTCTGCATCACTCATGGATGTTGACTAACCAGGTCACATCCCAATCCTGTTTGCACATCCTTAGCTTTCAACATCACAGTATAGAGTAATAATATTTAAAAGAAATCAAATCTTCAGATAACTTGACATTTAATGGAAAACATTCAGGATTTAATATAAATAAAATAGTTCATAATAATTCCATAACTTTTATAATTAGAAAAAAAAAACATTCCTCATAGCACATAATAGTCGTTGTGGTCATCCAAAGAGTAATAATGATTTTTGGTCCCCATCTCGGATTCCTCATTCCACATGATCAACAACTGAGCCAGATAGACATGTTTAGTAGTTCAGAGCTGAGAAGGTCTATTACAGGAACCCACACGAGACACGGGGCATTGTCCCCCCACACCTTCCTCAGGATCCCCGGCAGATCTGAAAGACAAGTGAATTTGTGAGAAGAAGAATATTAGAACCTATAGTCCTAGAATTATATACAGTATACACACCACTGCTAAATGAGTCAATTTATACAATGTGTAAGTGCCCACCATTCTCAACTGTGATAAACCTAGCAAGCAGGACACAATAGACCTCCAGTCGGTTCCAGGAAATGGCAGTCCTCTGCCTTTTCTTTTATTCCATAAACAGAAACAAAAGAACAGTATAATGGGTGGCAGAGCCCTCAGTCCAAACAGACATTACCAGTCCTCTCCTGGGTTAGGTGCTGGTCGCTCAGACCCAAGAGCGATTTGCTGGCGCCCAGGAACTACAACACCTGATTTCATAGCACAGTAGAGGTAAATAGGAAACATGTTCCACTCTGCAAAGGTTTCTACCATCAAAACCTGGAAATGGATCAGGTGGCTAAAAAACCCACCCAACACTTTCCTTGGCCAGCATCAGGATCCTCAAACCAGCTTTTATACAAAGCCTTGCCCTAAACCAACACAATAAGACTTTAATAATTCCAGCTCCACCACCTGTGTGCAACATACAAACTATCTAAGATGTTGGAAGCCATTCCATGTGATCTTTCGCAATATGTCTACCACTTTCAGTTATACAAGATAAGCAAACAACTTAAGCCTAACCTACACTTTGAGTAATGGATGTGGTCATGACACCCAATGGGTGGCATGGGAACAATTTGCCCATGTTTAGGACACATAACAGGGGCACGCAATTCCGCTCCCCCTTTGGAATAACATGGTCAAAACCGGCCTGACAAATATTGGGCACATATTGTTTGCATCGTTTGACATGTCTATTGCTTTTAAATGGATGTGTCACACATCTTACTTGCGCCATGTTGTGTCACATAAATAACTACAGTTGCGTCATAGCCTATCGGCAACAAGAGATCAAGTCTCCCACATGTCGAAATCCCCAGATGTAGTGTAAACAATGCCTAGGTTGTATTTGCCATTTTGGTCTCGCCCGCATTTTTAGGATGCAACGTCAGGAGCAGTAAAAATTAATTTCTTGTATTGTATGTAATCGATTTCGCAACCCATGCATTTTAAATGTTAATGCGAGGATACCCACATACGTACACTTAGCAGTAGTGCTGTCTTTACTTTAGTGCCTATTATAGGTTTAGAGTTTTGCCAGGATAATAAAGTGTTAATAATTTTCAGACTATAAAAGACGCAGTTCCAAACATCCTGGGAGCAACAGGCAGGAGGCTGGAATTTGTTTCATTACCTCCAGCCTAGCCAAGAGGTTTCTATATTACCACTAGGTACCCATATTTTAAACACACTGACAAACTTATGGAGAGACACATTTTACAATCTGGCAATAACAACTTACCCATGGGCAGCTATTTGCATATGGGAGGAGAGATGAGTCTGTGTCTCTTTTTATTGCAGAATGTAAATGTAAATAAACAACTCATGACATTAACAGAACATCAACTCACTATCTATTACTGTTGTGAGCTCAGTCTTGTGAAGATATAATGTGACTCCTCCCATCTGTAAATAGCTGTGTAATAGCTGGGTGAATTGAGACACATGCTAATTTCAGCCCAGCCTCCTTGCTTGGCTGGAGGGAATATACTAAAGATCTACCTCCTGGTACTGGGGCTTTTGGCTTGCCATGAGGAATATAAAATGAATGCTGTATGGCCCAGCCCTGCCTACTTTGCTGAAACATGCTGTATATTGACTTTATATGTTATTGGCTGCCCCCCCAACTCTTTTTTTTCTTCAAATGTTCTCTCCAAAACGATGGGGTGCGTCGTCTTATGACTTGTCCCAACTTTGGCGATCACCCATGATTTTGGTGCTCATGCATTTCAATGTGCTCTTCTCAGGCGCGGCCTGTGATCTAAAATGCTGCCGATAGTGTCCATAGACATGAATCTAAAGAATTTTAAACTCGCAAGCGATCACTGCCCCGCGATTAGAATTGTGGGAGATCGCTAAAGTGGGGACATAGTCTTATGGTGCAAAAATATCATATATAATATTTTCTGTTACAATGGTTTTTCAACTTTTTTTCTACATGGACATTTTAACTTTTGTTTTTTTCTATCAATGCATGTTAGTCTTATATACATGAAAAATAAACTGTAAGAAAAGGAGAAATGTGTATAAATAAAAGGTGTTGGAATGAGGTTCTGGTTGATAATAGAATGTCTCTTATGGTGCTGGGCTACCCCTCCTCGCCCCTCTCCCCGGTACAGCTGGGATACTTGTAATGAACGACTCCTTGATTTAATAAAGGCCAATTATTGCTGCTGTTTATCTGCTCATTTGAAACATTTTGGGATTCAGCAAATTGCAACGCTCCCGGCCTTTCCAATTTCAAGAGCTTGCTAATATCCCCATCAGGCCCTGAATTAATAAAGCACAACAAAAAAATTCTCATTCTAAGGAGATTATCATTACGCAGCGAGTCTCTCCTGGTTCCCCGGCAGCGTGGAAGTTACACAGAGAGGATTCATGGAGCATTGCATTGTCTCCTGACATAATCCTTTCAGCTCCCCGTGTAGCAGGAGACCGCTCTTCCCATAGTCTCAGACGTTTTCTAACCATTTAGGCTCTGCGAATGCATCGCCGTTCCCAAATGTATAACCGAATTTACAGATATACGATAAAGTCCAACACAAATGGCTACAAAACCGTTTTATCGGAGACATTGCTCTGTCCAAGGCCAAGAAATGAGTGCTGTAATGTTATTCTTCGCTGTTGTTATTTTTCCTGTGATATTTGCATATAGTCAGCAGATAAAGTACGGGTATTAGGGAATAAAGTTTTATGCAGTACGGGCCTCCTGTTGTGTCTGTATAAAGATATCAGTACATTTGTAAGATAAAACGCTAGATGGTACCAGTGTTGGGTACTGCAGGAGAGGGCTGATTGAATGCTGCCATGCTGGCATAGTGTCTGGGTGCTCAACGTGATCAATGTGCAATAGAAAAGAAATGTAAAGGAAGGGTGCACAGGTGCACTGAGGTAAAAACAGCTAAATTTACTTACACATAACATGATGCTGTCACAATTTTAGGTGCTAAAAATGCGCTAGGGCTCTTTTTCGGGTATGTCTTATTTTCACAGTAATTTGTTCGATCTGATATACACAACGACCACAAGATGTCACTGACTTCTAAGCTTTAATCGTTTTTCAGTTACTCTGGCTTCAGAACTTTTTTTTTTTTAGGGGGCGGCATTCACCTGGTGCTGTACACTGTATGTAACTGAACAGAGGGATTTGTGGGTGCTTTCTGGCCTGCTGCAATTTGGTGTCTCAGGCACACACATCGTGCATGTGTGTGTGTGTGGGGGGGGGGGGGGGGGGGGGGGGGGGGGGGGGGGGTTGGGTGTTAACGTGACAGGACATCTCCTGTTATGTCTTCCCTAAAAATGGCAGCTGTCTCTGGGACAGTGTAGGTCTTATTTTCAGGGAGGGCTTATATTAGAGGCACAGAGGAAACAGGAGTTAGGTCTTGCTTTAGGGGAAACATGGTAGTTGTGTTACCTTGAACAGCCAAGGACAGCTCAGCCATTACCAATGGTAATGCTATGCATTTCTGTGCTGAATTTCTCTTCCTAGGCTTATACTTGAGTTATTCCAGTTTCTTTTTGTAAAATTGTACTCAAGTAAATATGGTAGGTTTATCTGTGGTATTTACTTTCAATGCTAATTAATACTAAGCTTGGCTGATGTAGATGAGGTAGATGCAAGTAGTCCCTGTAGGAATCAAGCCGTAGCTAAACGCCCCCTTTGACGTAGTACTACCACTTCTTATTTATCAAACATACCCCCTTTAGGAGATATAAACAATACATTGATTTCTATCCCACACAAAACCTACTCAATACGTTTTCTTTTAACCCTCTGAGCGTTTGCCACGTGGCACGGTTTTTTCATAACCGTGCCACGGGCAATCACGGCGGAGCACAATATGCTCCGCCGTGATTTCCTGCTCAGCTGGAGGTCATTAACATAAGCCCGGCGTCACTGGAGACGCCGGACTTATGCTGAAAAAAAGCGACGCCCCTCCAGTTTGACGGAGGTCTATGGCGCCGCCTACCCCCGCCCCCTTCGCATCACTGGTGATGCGATCGGGGGCGGACCCGGAAGCATCGGCATACATGCCGGTGCTCCCGACCGCCGTAGGAAGACGGCGATACCTAGAGCGCGGCTCTAGTTAACTGGGGCTGAGTTTCATGATGCATGAAACTCAGCGCGAGTTAACTCGGGCCAGACGCTCAGAAGGTTAATACACCTATATCACCTCATATTTCTTGTCGGTCCCCCTCGGGATACCCTAGGTGGACCGTGGATCGTGCCGCCCCCTACCTGTAAAGACGCTTACATCCTTCCATTGCGCTGCCAAAATCCAATCCTATGATAGGAGACTACAAAAAGGAACGGCTATTGATGCCAAATTGTTTTAATCGCCAAGGAAGGTAGGATACATTATACCTACTATAACAAAGCCCACTCTTTTCCTTGTTTATATATTTACAGAGGTGCGCATTTCTTTGTCTTTCACACAGATTTCTCTACATATGCTCTTAGGGTGCGACTGGCCTGAAGAAGCCGTGAATGGCGAAACATGTAGCCGCATGCACCTTACTATTATTTCAATTCCTTTAGATTACCATCAAATATATGTATTGGCTCTGTGTGTGTGTTGCAGTGTAGCTGGCACCTTGGCATTGTTTTAAAGAGTATATGTTTATATGTTGTGACTGGTTCTCAATAACAAATAAAATTTGATGCTTTAAATATTGGGACCTGTACTACAAGACTACTCTGCTTTCTTTTACACATATGTGGTACTGTTCCACTTAAAGTCCCAAGAGGGAACCCTATCTTTTGTTTTTGATATACAATTTCAGGGATGGGAACAGAAACTAGACCTACCCTCCATTCTATTCCTTGTTTTGTTTACTACCACTTCTTGACCGACTATGACATTTAGGTGCTTTCAATTGATTCGCGATATTCAGGTGGGGTTCCCTTTCATACATGAATGAGCAGAAGGATTGCGTAACAAGATGACAGCTGAAACCAGTAAAAATAAGGCGGCTCTGATGGCTACAATCTAGTGATCATTTTAATATATTCACTTGGAGGTGGATATAGTGATCACAGTTGTAAATCCAAGTGAAGCGTTTTTTAACCTCCTGGGTGCTGCAAACGTGGCTTTTCTAAAAAGCGCGCCACCGACTTTTGCGACGGAGCTCATTAAGTGCCGCCGTGATTTTCTGCCCTCTGGGAGGACCCAAACATGCTGGGAAAAGGCAACGCCTCCTCCATTAAATGGAGATCGCTGGCGCCGCCTAACCCCCCCCCCCCCCCCGGCATGATATGTAACGTCATCAGGACAGGCAATGAACATCGCCCAGTATGACTCATGTCTATGTATCTCAGCATCTTTAGCATCGTTATATAAGCTGGGAAACAGCCCCCCCCCCTGAGAAAACAAGCACCTTTAAAATTGCTCTCAAGATTGTTTTATCTACCCAAATCAAAGTAAACTTGAGTTCCATGAACTGGTATCTAACCTGATGCCTGAATGTAGACTTGTATTACTTATGCTTTCTTGGCTGCTCAGTCAGGGACAGGAAAATAAAATTATACCTTACACTGGCTTCTGCTATTTAAAGCCAACCTATTCCCAGCTTCTATACTGGTCTGACTGGCACCATAACTGCACATAGTAGAGCAAAAATTCAAAATGAATGTCCCTTGTCAACCATCCTTCCCCTGATCAGCACTGTGGCTGGGATGAAAATTGGGATTAACTGGGATTAAAAACTACACACAGACATGAAAAATTACACACAAAGTGTTAAATGGTGCCCCCAGTGGCCACTCACAATATTGCACTGACAAATATGGAATCTCCAATATAATTCATAGTAACAGTCGGCAAATATTTATTGTGAAGGATTGTGAAGCGCCAAGTCACTATAGTGCCAGCTTAGAGGTAAGTCAAAGTTTTATTTTATATATATATATATATATATTTTTATTTTGAGTAAACATCCCCTTTAAATGGCGAATTGATTTTTATACATCTCTGCTTTAAAATTTTCTGTTTATTCCATAATCCTTTTTTATGAGAGGAGTAATTTTAGGGGACTATAGGGTGCAAATGCAGGGATTTTATTTTTCCATTCTCTGTCTCCTTTAGTCCATCCTCGGTCCTAACAATAGATGCAGAATCATTGAAGTCTTTTGTTATTTCTTGTAGCACATGTGTAGTCTCTGTGACATGATCTTTGGTGAATATCCATACAGAACATATCCCCTTTATGTTTTCAGTAGGTTTAGGTTAATATACTATATTGCTTTGAATGCTAAAGTTTATTCTATAGACCAGTGATGGCCAGGTGCCCAAACAGAAACACATAACCCACTTTTTTATTGGGTTTTATACTGAGGTTTTAACAATGGGAGTAACGGAAATGGTTACCACTAGCAGGTCCATTACTGGTCAAAAGTCCTAACACAGCCGCACCGCAGTGTGAAATGGTGCTAAAAGTTGAACATTTTGGCAATAAAGGAATGAGGAGAAGCTAGTCATTGCTGTATATTTATTAATGGCCGGTTTTGAGACCGTGGCTGAACTTTTTTGATGTGGTCGTAGTCGAGTCCACTAGAAGTGATGACGTCATCACAGACACAGTTAAGGAACACAAGTGTCCAACAATAAACAACTTCTCTCTAACATTAACAGTCAACATGACAAACAAAACAAATACCTTGAATTTCCTGGTAAGAAATCCGTTTGACCGCAAGATGGCACTGTTGTCAGTTTGTTAACATTTCTCTAGCTGAAAAAATCACCTCCATTCCCTCCCGTCCTCACCAACCAAAGAAAGAGACTGCAGACATGTGATTCACAGTCTGTCTAGGCATGCCAACCGAGAGGGCTCTGCGTGCCATCATGGCTATAGACATTATTAAGTTATTCAGACAAGTATGGATACTGGAGATTTGAGGGTTGTTTACCCCAAGGACCACCTTTATTTTTTTTTATCAACAAATATCCCCTTATGTTGGTCAACTCTTTTCCCAGGCTGTGAAGGTAGTACGTCCCCAGTGGGCACCAACAAAACTGGGTCTAGGCTTATGGTGTCTTGACTTTTGTCTGTGATGCCGCACTGTTTATCTTCATTCCCCCCCAGGTTGGGCAACAATACGTTCTATGGGTTCCAAAGAAGTTAGGGCTCGATACACCGGCGGTTGTTAGGCTGGGTCTACACAACTTTTTTTTGCCCTTTTTTTGTACAGTTTTCCTGTGTTTGACTGTGGGGAAAACACAGTGTAGTGCAGCCACCCCCTGTATTCCCCTTTGGGAGATGACATGCCAGGGCTCGTCATAAGCGCTGTTTGGGGGTGGCGCAGTATGCAAACCGCGCTTAATGCCCTTTTTAGACACAGTTTGCGAATAGTAAGGATAGGATGCGGTATTGCTGACATGGCGAATACCGCACCCTATACGCCCTGAAACAGCACCTGAACAGCGGGCAAACGGTTTCTGGGCCTTCCTAGTATAGAACCTGCCTTAACCAACAGTTAAACGCTTAATTACAGCAACCACCAGGGGAAAGCAACACGGGTGGTTATCGCTTTGGGCATTTATAACTCCTCACACAGACTAACATGTAAATCCAGCATTATAAATTGTAAATATGCTATACTGCTATAAATGCTACAAAAGTTTATTCTACTTAAGAAATTTACCTTGTGTAACTACCAACACAGAACATAAATCTTAATTTCTTGTGGATTCATTTGCTTAAAATAATGTAGAATTAGAAAAGAATTAGCATCACAAATATCACTGATCACATACACAACTGATACTTTCTATACCCAAGGCACTTAGGTTATAAAAGGAAGCCATACCACTTAATTAAATTTGCAGAGCAAGAACCACATATATGTTTGACACATTACACCAAGAGACTGTTCAGAGAACACATATTCCCCCCATAACACAGCATCAAACAAGCAGCCAGTGTACGTGGATGTGGACCCTGTTATCACTACCATGTTCATTCTGTACTGGGAATGATATGCCTTCCAGCTGTAACCAGAATAAATTATAAAGGTTTCTTCCTATAGTAACAGTGTCTTTCATCAGAAATGTAAGTAAGCGAGGCTCCTCGTTAGTAGGCAGACACTAATTAGCATTCTTCTTAAAGTTGATATGAGCTGCCGCTGAAAGCTTTGTTAATGATATCACACCCATTCGCAGGTTTTCTCCTGTCTGAGGTGAAATCTCGATATGTTGGCACCAGGAAGGTGACATCAGCAGAATGTGCACAGACTACACACACCTTGTTCCTCTAGACAGGCACCAGACAATTGTGTTACGACATATACTGTAGAGGATAAAAAAATTCTAAGAGGAAAGTCAATCAAACCAGCTATTTTTTATCCTTTAGCCTACCACAGCCATCTTGTCACTCGTTCTTTTGTCTTCTTATCATCATGAATAGAAGTTGTGATTTTTGGCTTATTTGTGATTAAACTCACCTACCAAACATAGCAGCAAAACCAAACTAAACAGACAACCTTTGAATACAAGGGGCAGCTGTCCCCAAAGAAGACGCGTTGGAACGTGGGGACTTGCCTACACTTCCTTGCCTCCTTTTGATCACCCCGATACGGTATTATTGAATGGGCTGTAGATTGTAAGGAGATTGAAGTCACAGGGCATACATCCTTAGTAGTAACCTGGACCTACAATCCTCAGGTTGAATGTATTATCCACGTTGACCCGTCATCTTAGACATTCCTAACTTCATGAAATTTATGTTTGATTTTATTTAAGATATTTCTTTTGCACTAGAACTCAGAAAGGAATCTACTCCTGGGTAGAATGTTGTCTCTTTTTTTGTTCTGTATTTAGTTAAGCGATGGGATGTGGTACCGAACCTGCATAAAATGACATATGTCCTCAAGACTGATCCAGTATTAGTAATATAACAAACCAATGTAGACAACACACCAATAATGCCACCCAGTCAGGTCTGTGTGCCCGCTCGATTGGGCACCCGCCTGACATGTGAGAAGTAGGCGTGCCCTTGTTTATTGATTATGTTCCTTAACTGTCTGTTCTGTGGGGGTTTCTCCTCTCTTCTGTATCGAAGCAACATTTTAGGGCCATTTCACACTGCAGCCATGCCAGTGACCAGGGCCAGTAACCAACGCGCCAATGGTAACGCCTCCGCTGTTTAAACTAAAACCTCAGTATTAAGGTTAAATTTCCCTATTGCCACATTAAGATAAACAAGCTATGAGTTATGTATAAAAAGGTTAACCATCACCGCACTAGGTGGTATAAACCTTTTCCTATTTAGTCACATTTGATCTGTTAACCTCCCTAGCGGTTGAGACGAGCCTAGCTCGTCCGAGCTTTAGGCTCGCCTCAACCGCCCGGGAAGCCGCCGATGGGGAGACTTTATGCCTCCCCGGAAAGCTGCGGCGATTGTTTACATCGCCGCAGCATTTGCGGGTTGGCGGCTCCGCCCCGATCGCGTCACGGTGACGCGGAAGGGGGCGGGGGGGGGGCCGGCGCCATAGACCTCCATGTTAATGGAGGAGCGCCGGCTTTCTCTCCCGCGCAGCTGTTGTCAATAATGACAACAGCTGCGCGTAGAGCTCCGGCGGGATGCCGGAAACGGCGGGCAGTGTACTATGTAAGAGCGGTGCGCTAGGGAGGTTAAAGATGCCAATGAAAGGGTATATTATAGGTCAGAAATCCAAAGTTGTCCTGTATTCTGTCTTCATTTCATGTCTTCTCAATAGCTCTCCCAGTTTTTATCTTATACTACAGATCAATGCTGTAAAGATGAGAGGGAGTGTACTGCGATAGTTTAGCACAAGGACAGGACGGACGTGACTCTGTCCACAAAAATGCTGTGCGTTTCCCAGCTTAAAACAGGACTTACCGACTGCATGTTAGCTTGGCACCTGCTGGTTTGTGCAGATTTATTGCCATTTCAATGCGTGCCCACCCGACTATTCTATTGTTACACAGTGGGCTTTGATTGCTTAACGTTCACAGCTAAACCATTTGATTAGGTTTAAGAAAAAATATACAAAACAAACAGACTCACCTTCCTGGAAATGCTTTATCTGTAAATTGTCACTCCTGTAGAAGGTTCTGCAGCATACTGGTATTACATCGTGTGACGACAGCTCTGCGGAAGCTTTCTGAAGCACATCTTCCACAACATGGCTGACATGGTGCCAGTCCAATGCAGGTTTCTGAGGTGATAATGCAGAGACTGACAGTACAAGGGAGGCACAAGTCTTACAGCTGGATATGGTGCCACTGAGCAAAGCCTGGTATCCCGATCTCTGTACAGATGCCGAGAAATGATTCTGGTCATCGGGGTCACTGGCAGAAGCCAAGACGTGCCATTCCACTGCAGCCCCTCGTGGAAGCTTGGGGACTACAACCACAGTAGGCGACAGGGTGATATCCTACAAGTAAAACACAAATACAGTCATTCCCAACCACAAACTCTAAAAAAGCTTGATGACACACATTAAACAATGTCAGCAATATGCAGAAAGGTCCTTTGTAAAACTACAAAACGTATTACCTAAGCTTATGTGTACTGTTTGCAATGAAAACATTTTATTAACAGTAAGGCTATCGCATGCCTTGACAGGAATGTCAGCGCATCCTATACATATGCATGATTTCCTGCCCTCATTGGGTCCGTCGGCAAAGAGGTTAACACAGTGCAGTATGTCAGTATCCTCTGTCCATTCGACCGGTGGACCCGATGAAAGGCATTGCTGCTTGGGGGTCATTTAGATAACGACCCTGTGACAGGTCTATCGGGCGAAAAGAGCTAATTGGTCTTTAACCGGTTTTTGCCCCAGTAACAGGGTTTAATCCACTGCCAGAAAGATGGGGAAACAGAAAATGTAAACTTAACCTTACTTACTTACTTACTTAACTAGTTACAATTATGTTAAAAGCCATCCTCCTTCTACCTAAATCCTTCTACCTAAATCCCTGTTAATTTAAACTCCTCGTGGACTCAAAGTACTCCCAACATTATAGAGTCTTTGGAAGGGAGATATTGGTTTAGCATCTATTGCACCGTGTGATAGTATGATCCATTGATATTTGGCGAACAGTTGAAATCTACTGTATTTTGTGCACGACAGGACGCACTCCTGTATACAGCAAGTATACAGGGGCTGCATGAATGTTTCTCCTCTCTGCTTTAATCACTCCCTGTTCTTCCTTCTCTTAATAGATATCTATAGACACTTACAAGGAGGGAGAGCAGGGAGTGATCAGTGCGAGAGACAGAGCTTTTTTATAACAAGTTTTTATCCGAGATTCGAGGGGGTGGAGTCAGAGTACGTTTAATTGCGCAAAAAAATATATGGTATGGCATGCATGTATGGCAACTTTTACAGTCTCACTGTACAATTTTGTGTACAAGTTCAATTATGTACGATTAGCTTTTACCACAGCAATGTAATAAGAGAACCTTTCTAACCTATCCAATCAGGGACGCCCTTGCACTTTTCAGCTATTCAGAATTTGCTTTTTTACCATATATACTTCCTGATACCCTAACTATACTTTGTTGAACAAATTTGTAAGATGTTGAACAAATGTGTAAGTTTTTTCATATGTAATAGACATACTTTGTTATGTTATGTGTTTGTTAGATATATTGATAGTATGTAATATTTGTTCATTATTTGGAAAATCCCTAAAACCTTTAAAACAGTAATGTTGTAAATTACAATAACAGTACCTTGAAGAGCAACACCTGGCATCACAACTTGTCGCCTTGTGATGCATTGATCTGGTGTACATTTATACTTTTATAATAAATATGACATATGTGACTTATAGAGTAGGTCAAATGTCAGGAATTAAAAAAAACTTCAGGGAAATGACTGGACCAATATACAGCGGACCCCCAAGAAACAACCAAAATGTTCATTTGGATATACAACCAGATTTCCGTCCAGAAGCCGGTGTGGTGTATGGGTTCCAGGCGCCCTCCTGCGGCAAAAAGCGTTAATGATGCATTGATTCTTGCAGCCGGTACAAACACTATTGCCTGGGTTTAGTTGCACCCAAGGACCCCAGAGGTGTCCAGAAACTTGCCTCTGAGCCCAGATATATGAGCATACATGGGGGTGTAAACATGTCTAGGAATCTGTGCTGAGCACTATCCGTGCATAATGGCTCCAAAAAACGTAAAGCCCCTCATACATCTTTAGATCACACAATTTCCATTAGATCTACCAACAACTATGTAGTGCCGGGTCCTCCCTGACAGAATACATAGTGATTGGAAGAATAAAGCTCCTCATATTACATGTATCTTTTGGTAGAAGAAAAGTTGATTGTACAGAAATTGTATGGTAAGATTGTAAGGTGTATGGGGGTCTTAAGACAGATTGAAAAAAATTAGAGATAAATAAAATCCAAAAACCACATGACTGAAACCTAATGCTCGGCATACACACACCGAGCAGGTCAGACCGACCTGCTCCGATGTATGCCGAGATGCTAACGTGATGACGTCATCACGGTAGCATCCCGTTGCATTGTGGGGCCCCTTCAATCGGCCAGGCAGCCTTTGTGTGCCGGCCATAAGCTGCGATGGAGACGCCGTCTTCATTGCAGCTTATGGCATCGGCTTCCATCGGCTCGCCCCACTTCTTGGCCGGCCAGAGAACGGACATGCCGGAAAATCTCTGGCCGGCCGAGAAGTGGGGCGACAGGGATCTGTCGCCCCATGTGGGCACATGCCGATTAGCGGCCGATTTTTAACCTGACCGACGGCGAGAGCGCGCACGCCCGTCGGTCAGATTCAATTCGGGCCGTTTATCGGCATGTGTATGCCTAGCATAAGACGTCTTTTCTACAGGCAATAGATATCTACACCGTGTGATATAGCCCTAAGCAAGTTCTTCCTAGTTTGCTGGCTCCTACAAGTCTGGTGGTGATTTCATTAATTGCTGCCATAATAAAGGCAAATTACTATCATTAAGAAATTACCAGAACTGTTTAAGCAGAGCATTTGAACCTGGAAAGGATCACTGATGTATATACTCCGGCCACTGCTACAAACAAAATATAGCGTTTAACAAATGACACCAGTAAATAGACAAAAATAAATGGTTATGACATAAAAGAAGCATTCTACCTGCTCTTCAAATGACCCTTTCCATGTTTCCAGGGCAGTCTGTATGTAGGAGCTCTGTGTCACATAGCACTGGGCAACCATTACATGTCTCAGAGTAGTGCCAGGGGCCATGGCATCCAAGACTCTTCCAACATGGCGCAAAGAGAGACGACTCTCCGCTTCAATTCTTCCAGAAATCAGCTGCATGGTACACGGCTTCAATGCAATCTGTCCAGCACAGAACACTCCATTGCCAACCTGATAAAGATGAAAAATAAAAGACTTTAGGCAATTTAGAAAACATTTGGAAACATGTTACAAGGTTTGCATCATATGACAAAGACCAGCATTTGACAAATAAGACTCAGCATCTTGTTATTGGATCATTATGGCCAATGAAACATCAACACTTCTATATTTGTATCCAAATTGTATGCAGACTGAAAATGAGCCAACCAAGGAGAGAAGCTGTTGTACTAGATTTCAGTCTACATACGATTTGCATACTAAAGGCAACATTTTAGCTTTGTCATTGACAGTCTCTTCAAATATGTTTCAACAGAAATAAAAATATGTAAATCAAAGAAATATGGTAAGTTTCTGTAATTTTTCTGACAAGGAGGAGAGCAGTAAGATGGGTAAACCTCTCAGAATATTTCATGTACAAAGCCAGTGGGCTTTCATGGATAAAAGTGTCAAATTTTCCAGCCCTGACTTTCAATACACAGGGACAGAAAAAAAGAGTAAAGGTGGGTTTACACGTCAAGATTTTTTCGGCCGACAGATGGACGATTAACGATTTTTTGGTCTGTTGTACAAAAATCTGAAACGGCCATTTGCTCCGATGGATTTTTTTTCCCGATATCGGACAAAGAATCGTCCACAAGGTGATCGGACATGTTGGTAAACTTTCATCTGTCGTTTATTTTTCGTGCAAAAAACGAACGCTCCTTATTTCACTTGATATTTTTTTCCTATCACTTCCTAAAAAAAAAATCTGAAAGATTTTTCATTCGTGTTTCCAACTATTATTTTCATTCGATATTTGCGTCGGTTGTACAAAAATCAAAACAAAATCTAATTACCTTCGATAAATGGACGAACGAAATCCGATAAAAAAAAAAAATCGAATCTGAAGTTGAACGAAACAAAAATCTTGACGTGTAAACCCACCTTAAGGGCCCATTCACACTATATGCGTTTTTTAAAGGCATGCATTTTTTTACATTACATCTGCGTTTGCGTTTTTGAACAAATTAATGAATAATGCAGGAAAAATTTATCAAAAATGCATACAGCAGGGAGTTTTTAAAAACGCATGCGGAAACGCTGAGTTTTTAAAAACGCAACGCATACAGTGTGAATGGTAACATTGGTTGTCTATGTATAAACGCATGCAGTAAAAAAACGCACGCATTTTTAAAACGCACCGCAACACATATATAGTGTGAAATGGCCCTCAAACATGAAGAACTACAGACAAACAGCTGAGTAAGCAGATACAATAAATATATGGTCCGTGGACCAAATCTGGCCACCAATATTTTTGGCCCACGAAAATGTGGCATGGGGGGGATGTGAGTAAGGCAGGGCCAGAGAGAGAGGTAGCAGGATTGGTCAAGGTGAAGGCAAAGTAGGAAAGAGTGACCCAGCCAGGGGGTCATCAGGCCATGTACAGTGTGTCTATGTGTGCCCCCACATTTTTGCCACACATCTTTTTATGGGCAAGGCATGAAAAAGAAATTCCATGGAACAAAATGTGTCAGAAAGGCAATGGATGCATTTTTGACCCATCCAATGCTTAATTAATTTGCACATGCTCACAAAGACCATAACTGATGCAGTTCTGGCGCACCGCAAAGTGACCCTGTTGTGCCTGCTGAGTATTTGAGTTCAACATCTCTAATTTATTTGGTCAGTTCTTTGCATTTCTTTTGATCATGTACTGAGATTTATCTTGATCTGCTATACAGCACAATCGTGTTTGTCAGGGAAGGGATACTTTTCTAAATGTTTCCCCATGTTCAATGCATGTCTCCACAGGTGCGTCATAGCAGAGCAGAGGTGACACGTCTGGTGACACTAATAATATGAGGGTGGGGACCCACTAAACTAAATGCACAATTGCCAAAGGGCACAGTGTCTAAGGAACCGACTGGGGTGATGCGGTAGTCAATTCCTAGGTTGTGGTCCTCTGACGCACCTGTTTAGTTAGTAGGTAATGATTACCGAGTCAAAGCTCCAAGAAATGAGACAAGAACATAGAACAAGCCAAGTGTCAGAAGCCAAAAAGTCGGAGAGTATACTGTATCACAAGGAAAGGAACCTGGAGGCAAAAAAAGGAGACCTTCTCGCTCAGGCAATTTCCTGTTGCCTGAGACTTCCTTCAAAAGGGAGGACCAGGTAGGGAGTGCAGCTAGCATCCAGCAGAGGGAGCTTTTCTGCTGAACACACTAGTCCTCTGAGACAAAGGGAATCAATATGGGAAAGAGCAGGAAGCAGGCATCACTGCAGTAACAAGCACACATCCCTTGATCCTGCGCGGATCTGTGACATGCCTACAAAAATGTAAGGATGCCTAATTTTCGGGGGAACAGGCTATCAGCAAATTCTGTTTTGTTTTAACTGGCTGTGTCTCAAGGCAGAACTGCTTTGTTATGCCTTGTTTTAAAAAAAAAATGTGCTTAACATGTCAGTGCTACAGATACAGATACAATTTTCCGTAACACAGTTTGTGCTTTCTGACCAAGGTAAACTTATATACCATATGTACTAGAGCAGGGCTACTCAAATATGAATTTCAAAGGTACACTTACCAAATTTCCATTCAGTCTGAGGTCCGGAGTTTGGAATTTTACCGTGCACTGTTGGCCTGACGTAGTTGAGTACATTTATATAAATATTCTCCCTATCGTCTATACAGGACACAGTCTTAAACATATGTAATTAATTACTAGACAAGGGGCACCTCACAAGTATATATTGAGAGGTCAGTGGAGGGTGAAAGGGGTAGGAGGACCTGAGGAACCCTGGGATGGCCATTTTCTCTGCTCACAAAGCTTCCTTTAGGAAATATTGATATAAATTCAAGCTTTTATTAACCTTCCTATGCAGGGCTGCCATCAGAAATTTTGGGGCCCCATACTAGGTAATTTATCAGGGCCCCCTTCCACTAGCACTCCCTTTCCCCCCAGCCTGAGGCCTCCAGAGAATGCCTATCTAGGGGAATGCCTTTTTAGTGCGCTCCTCAGATGAGTACCAGGAGATGGTGTTTGGTATGCACACCATATGTAGGGTGGTCTCCCTCACTGTCTCCCTTACTGTCCTCTGCGTCAGCCACCTGCATGGTAGATTCTGCTACAGATGGACCTCCCTCTTCCTGATTGAGCCTCTGATTAGCTGTCTCCATCTGCAGGTCACCAGCTGGCTTTGAGTCAAATGTAACATCCAGTAATGTTTGAACCCCCAGATCTGATACCTCAGTAGTCAGATTTTACTCTTAGACCTGTTTAACTCCACATACGCTATTGGATCCGCTGGCTTCTGTCAAGCCTCCACCAGCCCCTGGACCAGGGCTCTGACGGTCTGTGGAGGACATAGACTTTATCTGCTCTGCGGATGCTGTGTTCAGATCGACGGAACGGCTCAGTGCTGTGAGAACAGCAACACGCTTAGCGGAGGGGGTCCCGATGGAAGTGGAAACTGAGACTACATCCAAGCAATATTTGATAGGGGGCTTTCAGTAGGAAGAATTGTGCTCAGGGACCTGATATTTGCATGGATGTAGTCTCAGGGGTAAACTGGTAACCCCCAACATGTCAAGGTTTTACTATGCAGAGTTTCAAAGATCTATGTGTTTAAAATAGGATAAGTGACAGAGTGTATGCAGAAGAGTAGTGCTTTATGCTCATGGGGAAGCATTATCTGATAGCTGGACTTTTAGCTCAAATTAACTTATAAGTGTTGTAGCTAAAGGGGTGAAAGTCGGGGTGTAAGTAGTAGTAGGGAAGCATTACTGAGCCTAAAAGTTTCATGATTGTACTATCAATGTTTTTCGTGCTATGAATGTTCAAAGTTACACAGATTTATTCAGCTTAGGCTCACTTTGTGAGTATGGAGGGGAGGAATGAGCCGCCGGTCCACATGTGACCCAAGTTGGGTCCGGATCCGGACCGGGTCCGCCTATTGAGTACCCCGGTACTAGAGTATGTCCCAAAATTTTTCAGCACCACAAATGTGGTTGCAAGAGATCAAAATTTACATTTTGCCTGTAAACTTTGTGAGGTCACTGCAAACCCCTGAACATGGTTGAAACCCCTGTTGTAGAATAATTTAATAGAAAAGCAGTACTCAGGTAGCTTTTTTCATAAATTGTCATAAATATTTATGCAAATCTACACAAGCTAGAGCAACACTTTAAAAAAAAATCCTACAACCCTTCCCTACATACCCAGCAATTTTGGTGGGCTCCGAAATTAACTCACAAATCAGTTAGTTGAAATAATGGCATCCGAAATGAATTTCCACACAGGATTATTCTCAAGTAATTCAGTTTTTCAATTTTTTTCAGTAAATTATGCCTTTATTCAGGTCAGCTTACACTCAAGTATATACAGTAAAACAAACACAGGGTTATTCCAAAGATGTGTCCGCACACAGACCCCCCCCCCCTCTCTCTCTAGAGACCAGGACCATGGGTGTCCGGTATGCCCGCAGAGTGCTTCCCCTTCTCCACAGAAATCCATTTTGAAAGGGACCCCCGCATTCTAATATCAAGAGGTGTCCAAAGGTTGCCTTGGGTACAATGCAATAGCGTGATCATGACACTGTGGGCGCATTCTCATGGTCACAACAGGCAGTCTCTAGGAATGATATCTGTTCATTGCAATGAATTGAGCATTTTTTTTAGTGCAGGAAATTTTATAAGATAATAATGTCACATGTCACATCACTGCCATCATTAGTGCTGGCGGCAATGCATGGAATTGGCACACCTATGGCGGGTCGACCATTACAGGCTCTTGGTCCGACCCTTTATCACATTTCTATTAGATTGTAAGCCCGATCAGGCAGGGTCCTCTACTCCTCCTGTGTCATAACCTGTACCTTGTGTGTTATCTTGTGCTGTCTATACTTTAATGTATTGTACAGTGCTGCGTAATATGTTGGTGCTATGATAATAATAAATAATAATAAAATGTAAGAAGCCCATGTGGCCCACGATTCAAAAAGGAGTTAGCTGGTCTAGCCATCAATCAATTCCTGTAAGCACTTAAGTAGTCACTCAACCTCACCACACTGGATCCTACTTTTTTTTTTTAGCTCACTGTTTGTTCACCAAATTTATTTCCCCAACAACATCTTGGTGGTCCATTATGAGGTCCAAGTGGCTAATTCTTTCACAAAGCTCCACTATAAAGACTATAAATCAGACCATTTAACAAGGAACATGAGCAAATGTACTACTTTGTTCTGAATTGCTCTTTCTAATTTATTCATAGATCCAAGTGCGGTGTACATACAGCTCAATTCTGTCAATGAAAATAAACACATCTAATGAAACCGTCTTACAATTATATTTTATTCATCAGTTTTCTCTCAGACATTAATAGTCAAGGTGCACAGCAGGACTCTAACTTATATCTGCATACATTTTCAATCAATGCAAGTCGCTTCCGGCACAGAGGGGATTAGCAACAGCACACACTACGAGAACACCCTATGGGTGGACAGAAATCCTCTCATTTCTTCCGCTTACAGACCTCCTTTCCTGACCCTCTATAGATCATCTGTCTGTAACTACCTCTGATCCCTGTCAATACTCAATAACCTGAAGCCAACATATAAATGCACTGCAACGTCTGAAGCACCTGCCCTTATCATGGGGTTAAAGGGCATCCAATATTCAATAGGAAGACCAACGTTTTCCCTTCAAGCATGTCTCATTGTAAGGGGAGCATAGGCATCTCTCTGCATACTGAGCGATATCAAGACTCTACCAGCAGGCTGCCAGCCAGGTATTGCTGGCAATGGCATTCCAAGATAATGGGCAATTGTCACAAAGCAGAATTTAGAAACGACAGCTCTGTGTCATAAAGAAAGATTACAAACTCCTTATTGTTATACACATGCTTGTGTTTCAGATAATCCATTGCACTTTATGCTTACACACTAGATACTCTAGAACAGACCAGGGCAAACTATGGCCCACGGGCCATATCCGGCCTGTTTAGTCTTTTAATCCCTTTGTCAGCTGTGTCAAGATGCTCTGGCTCCTACACATTAACTGCAATAAGTGGAGATAATGCCAAGAAGATTGTTGTTATGGTTTTCTTCTAGAGACCATAGTTTGTTCTTGTATACAATAGAACATTTAGGTTTACAATCCAAAGCCTCTTTTTATAATTTATCTATTAATTTGTTTACATAATTTTTAACCATTGTGGTAGTATGATTATTATTATGATTATTTTTCAAAAGCAGAAAATGCATAAATGTCATTTGTTTGTTGTAATTTAAACCTTACAGGTTATTTCTGGCAAATTTAAAAAAACGTTGTGGCCTATGAGTCAAGAAGTTTGCCCACCCATGCTCTAGGACAGCAGGGGTGTCCACACTTTTTGGTACGCAATACCAAGTGAAAATGATCTACTAACAATAAAAATAGTCAACATATATAGTCACCTTGCATCACAGCATGAACATGTATGGCACAATACAATTACATGTTTGCCTATAACATTGTGTATAAAGACCAGAAAAACCAATAGCAGGGCTGCACAATCTACTCCCATTGCCCAATCTAATCTGCCATCGGTAGATTGGGGGGTACCCCCTGCTCTAGACAATTTGGTAAGTATGCAGTATGTTGACAAGTGTTGGGATCAGAGGAAGACTTTGTCTGCTACATTAGTATTGGTTTGCTTTACTATCCAAGAAGTACAACAGCCTATGAAAAAAAATGGCTTTCATCTTCATCTCCCCTCTTCAGGACATCACACAATGTTTGTCTTGGGTGGACATAAAGTTGCAAAACTACAAATTAAAGACTTCATTTTATACCAATACATAGAACTAAAGTCAATAACTGTTTTCCTATTTGAATACAGTGGTGATAGGTTAGCACAACCCACAGTTTTGTATTGCTGTATATGCCCACTCTATAAATGTTCCAATTACCATGTAATTAATATAACAGGACATCCTCATAAAGAGAAAATTCTGTATATTCAATGATTTTTGGTGTCTTTCCAAATTGGCATTGTGCTAACACACATCCTATTGTTCTAGACCAGCAGACTGCCAATAAATCAAATGTTTTGGATTAGCGGCACCTGCCTACTACTTATAGAAGGGATAACATGGTAAGGTGTACTTAATATTTCACACATTGCTTCTGTATATTGACTTAAGCCCCCCATACACATCTAGATTTTCTGTTCAATTAGCTTAAAAAGAAAATTGGGGGGGGGGGGGGGGGGGGGGGGGGGGGGGGGGGTCATGTTTGCCAACTGTAGTAACAGATATTTGATCAACAACACAACCAGTTAAAATTTACCAGTATGTCCAATAATTTTTCAATAAATTTTTCCCCAATTTTAATTGTTTTAGGTTGTTCTAACCATGTGGGCTGCCATAGATTTTCAATCAAATCAACCCCAAAAATGTATTGAATTAAGTTGATTGGATGAAAAATCTAGACGTGTATGGGGGCCTTTAGTCCTTGTAAAAAAAAAAAATTATATAGTGTAATATTTTTGGGCTGTTGTTCATTCTAGTCTTTATTTAATTACTGTAATTAAAACCCATTATGGAAAAATATATTATGTCCTAATACATTAAAACTTTAATATGAAGGTGAACACTCTACTTGCTGATAAATATAATCCAACATTTTGAGTTCCTATCAGAAAAGGATTGGGGGGGGGGGGGTATTTAAATAGTTGTGTTTGCCCTGGTGACAATTGTCACAAAGGACATTTCCCTCATGGAAAGATATCCTTGTCCTTTATGGTGAATATACAGGAAGTAAAGGTGATTCTCAATAACTGGACATAGAATTGACAAGTTTAAAATGATCCTTACTTCATAATTAAAATTATTCCTACTAAACCCTGAACTAATGCTTAACTTAACCTGAGCATACACGGCTTTATTCCCCTGCGATCATTGCACGATCTATCGCAACATGGCCCAAAAATAGCAGATCCATCATATCAATCATACAACGATCACAGTGCACAGCAAGGTGGGGAATTGATTCCTGTTCGATACTTTGAATGGGGATTTGGGGTCACCAACCAAAGTAATCAAAGTAGCAATCGACCAAGAAAATACTGACATGTTGGATCCCTGTGCGATCAATGTTTTGTTCGATTTTGGACGATGGCACAAGGCAGGCAACATTTGATTCCCGAACAATAATCACCGCGCTGTGGAATGGAATGAAAAATCAAACCGTGTATGGCTGGCTTAACTCTAACACATGCCCTCCCCCAGCTTTAACTATTTTGTGTATTCATTCATTTTTTTTAGGTTGCGTTAAAATTTCCTAACTTTTCTTAGACCATAGGCATCTTTTTGTTCATGACATCATCCCATATACAGACCACCCTGCAACAACCACTTTATTTTTTTAATAACAATGAGAAATGGGGATCTCTGGCCTTCTACCTATATAATAGTAAAGTAATCGGGGTTAGTTTGCTATGATGAGGTAGGATCATCATATAAGTGACTGCCCCTGGAGTTGTAACCTCTGACCCCAAATGTAGCCCAAATCAATGAAGGCTGTAACCTGCCAAATTGGTTCTCTAACGGGATTAGGGACCCTCTTATCACACAGAGTGTGATAATCCTGTCACTAATTAGACTAATAGAGGAAGTCCCTGCGGGGAGTTTTTTCCTTACAGCAACAGACACAGATGCAAAGTACCTTACAAATGCAGCTACATGCTACCCATAGTCATATACCTCAAAGAGAATCCGAATAAAGCTGGCGAGGCATAAAAAAGCCCCATCTCTCCGTCTATACTAGGACAGATATTTGTGAGGATATACAAAAAAAAAAAAATATATAAATATATATACGGTATATATATATATACACACACACACATATCACTTAAACACACCCTAGTAAATCTGTACTTTTTAAATAAGCATTTTTGAATGTCTGCTTTATTTTTTTTATTAGACTGGTTATTAAAAAACAAACAAAACAAATCTGATAAGACCTTAAGCAGAACACAGAAGCCTGTCTGCAATCTACCCACCCTGCTATATTCAAGTACAGTGGACCCTTGAGTTACAACTGGCTTGACTTAAGACCAACTTATTTGAGATACAACCCAAATTTTTGTTTTGATTTACAACCAAAGATTTGACATACAACCAGAATAATGGCCGAAGCCAAGGCGCGTTTCTGCTTGTGACCTGATGTCACTAAAAAGTACAGCACATCAAAATGGACCATCTTACCAGTCTACAAAAGGGCAAGATTCCTGATGTTTTTAAGGAAGGGGACTCTCCTTTCCAACAATAGCCACCTTCCATCTCCATTCATCTCTTTCCTGAAAGCCAAACATGTCACCGCGAATAGTGATTACGAATTTTTGTTTCTGATAGACTCAGCACATTATAACTATTTGGTGAGAACACCGGGAAAATTACTGTTTCTGGTAAATTACACATATTATACCATGATTTATTATTATGAAAAGGTAAGGGTTGCTTAGGGAAGTTTAGAACACATTATGTGTATTTTCATTATTTCTTATGGGAAATATTTCTTATTTTCTTTTTAGATCTTTCTTATTATCTTTTTAGATCTTTAGATTTTAGATCGACTGAAAATTGGTGCATGCCCACATGGTCCTATCAACTAAATTTGATCGTAGTTGTGAAAAAAATCAATCAAAACATGATCGGACATGTCGGAAAATTTTGATCGGTTGAGTACAAATTGAGTACAAATGATTTTGTAACCGACGAATTTTGATCGTTTTTGATCATTTGCATACTAATACTTCATTGTCATCAAATGACCATGCCCTCTGTACATAGCACTTACGATTGAAACAATAATCGCCCGATTAAACGATCAATTTCATGGACGATCAAAAATAAAAAAAAATCTATAAAAATGTGGTTATTCCATGTGGAGTATATTCTATTTTGCAGCAATCAATCATCTTCAATTGTACAATTGAAATAAATTGATCGTTTTTAGTCTGTCGGACGCTAAAATCTGTGTATGTATGGGGGGCATACATTTGGGAACCAAGTTCAAGTCAAGGGTCCACTGTACAAATATCCTTCTATCCATTTTACTGCAATTATCGCCTGATGATAAACTTCATCACTGGGTCACTGGTTAGTGTTGGATATTTTATGAAGACCCAAAACAAAAAGTTAGTATACTGCACATTTGGGTGAACGTTATAAAAAGAGGACTTCATTTTGGTTCTTTTAGTTTACCAATATTTTGACTTAACTTGTGTTCTACAGTGCTGGACACTCGACAATCGTTATTATGTGTACAGAAGATTTTTCTACCCATATATGTTTCATGAAGCACAATCCAGCTGCTTCTAGGTCCATTAGTGAGGCCTAGTATATTTCCTTGTGCTACAGAATGATCAGAATATTTGTTTTGTAGATAATTCCACACTAACTAATCATTTATCAACTTTGACACAGTTTATAAATGGGTAAAAGTTTTATTACAGGTTGGATCTTTGTAAACACCCTATAGGAGCATTCTACTCTTCTTTTACGCAAAATTCAAACTGCTATAAAGAAACACAGGAGAAACTTTCATCTGTCTTGTACTTTGTAGTTATGTAGCACATCATAGTGAATTGCATGTTGGAATGAAAAGTGAACATTCTCATATCTGACTATTCTACTTCTAATGCTCAAATTTGTCTCAACCTTACTTGCAGATAAGCATGAAATCATTCAGGAACCATTTTCCAAAAGTTTGGAACATGGCTATTGTGAAATTAGGTTATACATCTGTGCTCCATAAATTTCTCACATAGGACATACGTTTTTATTAATTCTCTTAACAAAAGGTATTATGCATTGCATATACAGTGTTTGTATGTATGTATGTATGTATATATATATATATATATATATATAAAAAAACATGTGTGTATATATTTGTGTATGTATAAATATATATTTATATATACATGTGTGTATATATATGTGTGTAAATATACACCTTACACCCATACACGCATGGACATATTATAATAAACAACGTGTACATCTACAGAGTGGCACCTGTCCCATATATTAAATCAGAATTCATATATGGACAGTGCCAGCTGCTCAGGTGGAAGTAACGCTCGCTGTGTGCGCCCTGTTGGGTGGTGCACAGTCGTGCTGTGTTTGCCTGTCTAAATGCTGAATGCCCCCGTAGTGGATGTGCTGTGCAGGGCAGGCAGCGCTGTCACCTCCGCTTTGTCCATGGCGCGGTGATTACCCTCTTTTTTCCTGCCCGAGCTATGCTTTGCGAATGCTATCAAGGTCAGAGTCAGTCGCTTAGAAAAATAAAATTAAAATCCCCCCACCCTTCCTTCAACAAACTGGGATGTGCCTCCCTCCCCTGAAGTGCTTCACTGGGTGCATCTCCAGGAGAAAGGACATGTATTACATTACAAGCCCTTAAAAATATTCAGCAAGCAACATATAAGTAAAGAAAGATGAGTTCTGAACAGCTTGCAGTCTTCATGTAATAATTATATGCAGACAGGAGTGGAAAGATTTTATAGTGATCAACAAGCTGTAATGAATTAATAATCTAGCGAGACGTTTCCTTCTCCTGTGGAGGAACCTCTGATCATTTTGGAACTGCTAAACTGCAGAATGTCCAAAGACGAGCTAATTAATTCTCTTTAAAATTACCAACACATAGAGGTTACTAAAGCAACCTAGATCATTTTATACATTATGTTCATTAAGTTCCATCTCTTCTGCATAACTCACAAAAATATTTGGATCCAGATATTCAGGTTGGGTCTGGAATCGATCTACAACAATTATGTTTTGATGCTAATCTTCATGTATCCATCCATCCATGTATCTCCTTGTACACATGGACAATATTAAGATAACTTATTAATTCCCATATTAGTATTAAGTCTGGGAATAAATAACCGCCTAGATCAAAGGCAGACAGTTACATTATTTTACAGGCTTAGCTGGTTATCGGCATATTAAATATTAAACCAGCCTGCCAGTTGTTTTATGTATACATGAACCTACATCAAACAACAGCTTAATTGTTTGGTTAGTTCAGTTAAAGAAAAATACAGATAAACTTATCTTTACAATATATATAACTACACAAATAAAAACTTTTCTTAATGATAGCAGTATAGAGTGCGCTCTTCTGAAATAACATCTGCACAAATCAAATGGTAAAACTGAGTATGATAAATTTGTTGCGTCGAACAAACATGTCTTGCACACACGCCTCTGTCTAGTTCACAGGGGAAGTGGGGCGCAGAAAGGGTCATTACTTCTGCCAAGGTGCCTTCTGTGACCTGCCCGCCAGGGTCTCCTTCCAGGACACTGGAAATAGTGACAAACCCCATCACCCCGCATTAAGCACCTATCTGTAATCCCCCTAATTCCAAGGAGCTGCAAGTGCATCGGCTAAAGGGCACAGTGTCTGACTGACTGATGCCGAAGGGACAGATTCTACCCAAGGCTGTCACATCCTGCAGACTTTCTTCCAATCTATCAACCTTTTCTCATAGCCAACATTGGGTGTAAGGAGTAAATTTAAACACTAGGTGGCACTGGAGCACTGCAGCTCGGAGCCGTGGCGGTTCCCCAATACTTTTGACCTGACAATAAACACACCAGCTTGATTTAAGCATGTTTCCTTCCAATAGCTCACTCTCTAGGTGGCGATGGTAGTGGCGGGGAATCTTGACATTATCTTTTACAGAAATGGACTAGCTTAAGACAGCTTTTGCAAAATATATTTTCTTGTATTCCATAGAAGAGGGAAGTAGTTCTAGATAAAACTCTTCTACGTATCTTAAGATTACAATTAACTTTTCTCTCTCCTACATTTCAACAAGAGTAATCCAGGTAACAGCACAAATCTCAAGTACACCAGGAGGCTTAATAATTTAAATAATCACAATTAAGAGCTAAAATAGCGGACAAATCGGAAAATACTGAACCCTTAAGAGCTTTTAATAAATAGAAATAGAAGCAAAACTAAGTAATAGCAAAGAAAAGAAAGTTGAACTGTATTATTGACAATGAATAGGCAATGATGATTTAAACATCATAAAAAATAACCAAATGATAGAATTAAAATGGTGATGTGATGAGGTATATGCGACTTTTTATTATCATAGCTTCTACTGATTGGGACAATTACTGACAAATCTATGACGAGCATAGGTAAGTACAAAACATGCTTCAATCCTTCATTCAAAACCAATCTGCTTTTGAATTCATTTACCTTATTTTGGAGAAACTATTGAAATAACTTGACAAGATCCGTTTTGATTCATTTTCTTGCAGTTTCACATGACTGACAGGGAAGCCCCTAAGGTGACAGAGATATGCTGTACAATACTCTATACTGTAGTGGCTCTGTCACCAGACTGCACTCTGTCTGTCTCCACCATCTCACGTCTCATCCTCCCTTTTGTCAGCTATGGCACTAGGTGTACATTACTCATGGAAAGATGTTAAGCACTGAAAATGTTCAGGCGTGTCACCAATACCAAGCTTCCCTTACCCGCACAGCTTGGCTGTAGGGCCCGATGTTAGCAGGGGCCCAGTGGGAGATGCTCTGGACGTGCATGGCTATCTTCTCTGCAGTGAAGTCATCCCTGCAAGGGACAGGCAGCCAGAAGAGGACATCCATCTTAAAGACAGTGTCCCTGGGTAGACAACACTGCACACATACTCTGAAAGAATAAGAATGAATTTTCATATTTCATCATATTTTTGATCAAAACAGGCAGAGATGTTAAAAACAAACTACAGAAAAAAGGAAAGCTAATATCTATTATTTATATGTATAAATTATTTGGGATATTTAATAAATACACACTGAATTCACACACTGTCCTGGTCCAAGACACTGAATTCACATGCTGTCCTGGCCCAACACACTGAACTCACACGCCATCCTGGTCCAACACGCTGATTTCATACACTGTCCTGGTCCAACACGCTGATTTCATACACTGTCCTGGTCCAACATGCTGATTTCACACACTGTCCTGGTCCAACACACTGAATTCACACACTGTGCTGGCCCAACACACTGAATTCACACACTGTCCTGGTCCAACACACTGAATTCACACACTGTCCTGGTCCAACACACTGAATTCACACACTGTCCTGGTCCAACACACTGAATTCACATGCTGTCCTGGTCCAACACACTGAATTTACATGTCGTCCTGGTCCAACACAATGAATTCACACACTGTGCTGGTCCAACACAATGAATCCACACACTGTCCTGGTCCAAGACGCTGAATTTACACACTGTGCTGATCCAACACACTGAATTCACATGCCGTCCTGGTCCAACACACTGAATTCACATGCCGTCCTGGTCCAACACAATGAATTCACACACTATGCTGGTCCAACACAATGAATTCACACACCGTCCTGGTCCAACACGCTGATTTCATACACTGTCTTGGTCCAACACGCTGATTTCATACACTGTCCTGGTCCAACATGCTGATTTCATACACTGTCCTGGTCCAACATGCTGATTTCATACACTGTCTTGGTCCAACATGCTGATTTCATACACTGTCTTGGTTCAACATGCTGAATTCACACACCATCCTGATCCATCACACTGAATTCTCACACTGGCCTTTGTTCACAGTACTACTGCACTGAACCATACTCGTAGATTAGTTAGTGTCATTCACTGCAGGCGTAAGGAGGGATAGTCCCCTCAGACGAAAATGAAATTTAAACTTTAAGGCTTCAAAAATGATCATCTTACCGAGCAGGTGGTGCTACAGGAAAGAGTTTGCCATATTCAGCATTAATGGCTGCAAAGTCATCCATGCTTTGGACATATAGGTAGACTAACACTGCATCGCTCATCTGTAGACCCTTGTCCTCCACTTGTACTGCAATAGACATCAACCATGAGGAAAATGGCATTCTATAAACAGTATAGATGTTACTTTCAACTGACAAGTATACAGGCAGCATACCATTTCAGCCAAAATGCAAGAAAAAAAAGTTAAATATTGAATAGACTACAAAAGCAACATTGATCAAAAGCCTGACCACAACCCAAAGACTGTTCAGTTCTACTAGGGACATTCCAGTAATCCTTTTGTTGTGGAGTTCAACGTCCTGAAAGGGCCTGCATGTAATCCTTATCCTTGTTATACTGCTTAAAGAGGACCTATAACCTGCTTTTTCACCTGTTGTGATTGGCACTACAAGTACCAATAATAGGGCAGAATGTGTTGTATATTCTGAATGTCCCTTGTTGCTCCTCTCTTGTTCTCTGAGCTGAGGCACAGAGGAGATCCGACATCTTGGAGAGCAGGTAGAGGCAAGAAAATAGTCATCACCTTGTCTATTGAAAACAACACAGAGATGTCTTCTCCTATACAAATCAGTGTTAGGAGCCGCCAGTGGCCAATCGCGATATTGCCCTGAATTATCCCCCAGATGAATATGGAATCACTCATGATTCCTGGGAAGAGCAAGCAAGTGTACAACCTCAGAGTCAAAGTTTAACACACATATATATATATATATATTTATGTAGTAACTAACCTGTGAAAAGTATGCAGCCAGTGAAATCTGAAAAGTCTGACACCCCATCCTGCTTACTTATTTCAGGTCAGTAACTCACTACGTAGCATTCAGCTTAACATCAAACAATTGCAGGTACTTCCCCATTCATATGCGTTCAATATAAAACAAAGATGTGGTCTCTGTCCAGAGCCTAGTAATGTGATTGGTTGGTTGGTTAAGATGCTCTGGGTCCTCTTCCTCCCTGATCTTCCAAAATCGTGGGCAGTCCTCAGCAGTGTGTGATGACACTGGAAGCTTTCTCAATAAAAACTGGAAGCATTCTCAATAAAGACCCTGTAGACTTCGAATATGACGGCTCTTGACTTACTAAGCAGGACCTGCATATTATTATTATGCATGTGATGTACAGCTGACATTTTGTTTTATAGGAAATTACTGAGTACATAGAACAATGTCACCTATCATCCTTTAGAGGAGCTCACAGAGACCCAGGACTCCATGGTTTCAAGGTTGACAACATCTTGCTGCAAGTATAACAGCAAATCTTATCCGTTTCCATGTAAATATGTAACTGCGCACAAAACATAGAAAATTAGAAAAGGTTCAAGACTATAAAGACTACACAAGGGGCGTTGTGTGTAAAGGCTGGCTTGGTTGACACATTAACTCCATTTTGTTCTAACCCAAAGAAGCATGATATTTTCATCCAAGCAGTGTTCTCCCTTAGAAATGCCATAAAAATGCTACAGACTTCTCTGGGAAAAGGCTTTCCAACAATAAATATTTTATTTTAAAATACATAGTATTTGCTGAATGCCATTATTTGTACCTCTGAATAAATGAATATCTGTACTTTTGAATAAATTAATATTTCGGTAAATGAAGGACATACGTACATATTCAGTCTAAACATATTCTCTGTGTCTTGTAAGTATTGTAAGTAACTGTATGTGGTGCTGGTAAATAAAAATAGTCAATCATACTTTTGATCAGCTTTCCTTTCGTGGTCGACAAGGTTTAACCAGGGCTTTATTGGGAGAAAAGAGGGGTCAAATACAAGGAGGGTGGTAGTGGGGGGGGGTTATGACATTTGCAGACCTCTCTTTACCCATTCTGCCAAGCCCTATGTCTACTAGGGCCAGGTCTGGGAAGAAGGTGGGGGTCACACACTGACAGCAAGGCCCTATGCCTACAAGTGGCCAGGTCTGGAAAGGTGGGGGCACACACACTGATGCCCAGAACCTTTGGCCAGGTCTGGGTCAGCCATACCTGTCAACCCTCCTGTTTTTGCCAGGAAAGTCAAGTTGTTTTTTATGTGACTTTCCCGACCGAATCCCGGTTTCACAAAATCCCAGATTTTTCCCAGAGGTAGGATCAAGGGGGCATCACTCTCCTTCCTAAGTTCCCACACCGCTTGTTCAAATGATGTGCAGGGTGGGATGTTACTAAGGAGAGTAACGTCTTCTCCCTCCTAAATCAGGAAGGAACTGAATAGGAGGGAGGGGGATTTGATCTCCCAAATCGGGAAGTGACGTCAATGATGTCCTACTAGGGCCAGGTCTGGGTCAGCAGGTGGGGTCAGACACTTACGGCCAGGCACTATGCCTACTAGTGACAAGGTCTGAGAAGCAAGAGGGGGAACACACACACACTGACAGACAGACCTATGGCCAGGTCTGGGTCAGACACTTACAGCAAGGTCCTATGCTTACTATGCCATGTCTGGGAAGCATACTTACATCACACCTAAAGGCTGTGAGTATATATGCACAAACACGCTACTTTACTATATGATGTTATAAATTACTAAGATGACTCTGTTGATTTTGCTAGCATGGGAAACCTTGAATTCTCCGAAGAAGCAATCGGCGAAAGCTCGAGGAAAAGGTAGTCCAATCTCGCACAATGTGATGCTGGTATATGTAGAACCTCGGTGTGAGTACATGTTTGTAACTTTATCTTATTGATCTATGTTATTTTTAAATTGATGACTTGTAACATTGTCTGTTTTGGATATACTGGAATTCTTAACACTGGCCTAAAAAATGGTGTAACGCTGAAGACGATGAGGCTACATGTATAATAGGTGCGTTAAGTCCCCACAAGTCCTAGTCTTCGTGTTGGGGTGTGGAGGGGTTGATGCGTAGGCATCGTGTCTTCCTCACCACCCCAAACGATTTTCTTTCAAACATGAATTTTGGGATGTGGCACACATACTATAAATGGGAAGCTAGTTACTATGGAACACATAATAGGGACTCTAAATCAATCATTATCTATAAATCACCACTGATATCAATAGAATTTATAATGTGGTCCAACAGCCAAGAATACACGTTTTAGGAAATGCAGTGAACACATGAGAACAAGCCAAATGGTTTATATGTGCACTCTTGAGAGGCAGGTAGGTATGATCTAAAATGCATAGGTGTGAATGTGGGCTTCAGTAGTAGAAATGCACTGTAAAACTGTGGCAAACATATTCCAGGTGAACAGAGACATACAGTTAGCTAATAGTTTTTCAACAAATTACCAACTAGTTGCATTTAATTTGCTAGGTGTGAATTACTCCTGAAATTCTTTTCAACGCCCAAAAATTGGCATTTTGAACACTCCCTTTAATTCTCAGTAATGTCTTAAAATACATCTACTTTTAATTTAGAAAAAAGGGCAATTATACATTCAACACATCTAAATTTAATCATTATTAAAATGTTCTTGGCCACTAAACCAGGAGCAAGCTCAAGAGATGTTTATTTCTAGAACATTCAATCTGTTGCCTAATCTGAGACGATGTATGTGTATTGCAGTCTGCTGATGACAACCCGTATAACCCCCACATGGTTATATCATTTTAAAATAGTAGGCCGTCCCTGTCAGTACCACTCTGTGTATGGGCTTCAGTGAGGTTTAAGATTGACAGGTATCCACTACTGTATCCAACAGCTGGGATAGATGTGGTGGTATGACGGCCATTTACTGCCTTAATATAGCACAAATAAAATAACATGGCCTAAACCAATTAGATCTGGCTGTCAACAAAAGTGGGATGAAAACACTTTCCTATAGGCAGTTCATTCTGTATGCTGGTAGTTCCATATGACAAAAATATGTATTAAGTAATGTGTGACAGTTGTACTATTGCATTTGTTATGTAGCAGCTTTTCCAACCCCCCCCCCCCCCCCCCCCCCCCATCCTCAGGTCTTTTATATCTTGGACTCTTTCACACTCCATTGTGTGCTTGCTGTAAACATGCTAAGGAATAGCATTACACAGTACACAATGGTAATGCGTGAGCAAGTGTTATTGTGCTCCAGACTGCTGCACACCCCAGGGCTAGAGTCTGATCATTAAGCATGGATGGATAATATCTACTCATCTATTCATAATCAAATGGATGGAAGTTTTCAGAGCACTAACTTAGAGCTGATGATGGTGAACAGCTATGATCATGATAACATTCTCTCGTATTTCCATAGTGTACAGGGGTTTATACATGCAATATTTGGTGATCGCTGTCCATGGGACTAATCTACAGTTCAGAGTCCCTAGTTCTTATCTATTGTTCTGTACAATGGGTTACCACCACACAACCACCACAACCTTTCCTAATATGTTCAACTCTATTTAAAAATAATATACTAGCCTTCTTTGGCAGTGTGATGAGTTATACCTACTGCACACAAAGGAGCTGACAATTCAGCATTCTAGTGACCCATTATAGAGACCAGTCAATTTTTACAGATAGAAAGTGACCAGAAGCCCCATGACGCAATTGATATTTAAGAAAACTTCCATCTTAAGCTAGTCATATAGAGGTTGACTTTTGCATGATCATTTATCGATCTGATCGTCTGATCGTGCAATTTAAATATATCAACTGCCAGTCAAACATCGATCAATTGTACCACCACACAGTGTGATCGATTTACAACCAATCGATTACTTTTTATAAAGCGTCATTAGAACTTTTTGCCAAAAAAGGGCATCTGGAAAGCAAAAAACTACATGTAAATATAAACGATCGACTAACATTTGCCAACATGCCCGATCACTTTTCAATTGATGTTCTGTACGATATTGATCACTTTTGGTCTTTCGTACTAGATGGGCAGAAATCTAATTCCATTTGATTGACGTAAACAGATCTTTCTTTGGTCGATCGAATGGAAATATCGAACCGAGTATGGCTACCTTTAGTTCATTCAGAAAACTAAAACTTGGTCTGTTGTAATTAGTTATCTGCTAAATTTCCAATATGTCAAATAACTTGATCAGTTTGGAAAATGAACGTACAAATTGACCTGTTTGTACCCAATTTTTGCTTTTGTACTTACTGTGATTGGGACTAGAATAAAATTTCCTGGAAATGAGTAAACCCCAAATGTCCATCGTAGCCCCCTTCTCTTTCCCTTTTCCATCAAAAATCATCATATGGCTCCCCAGGGGACCAATCGTTATATTACACTGATATTACCCCCAGAAGCCTGGCAGATTAATATGAAATCTCTCTTATGATTACAGGAAGCAGATGGTAAGTCTAATTTTAAAGGATTGTGTGGCGCTACACCACCATCATGTTAAACGTTATATATATTTTTCTTTTGAGCATACCCTGCTTTAACCTCCAATAGATATAAAATGCCAGCTTTGTTTGACCTAGGAAAGCCAATTGGCTATTATCAGAATTTATTATTTAAGGCCCCCATACACCTTACAATGTTACCATACAATTTCTGTACAATCAACTTTTGTTCTACCAAAACCATGTAATCTGAGGAGCTTTCTAAACCTTCCAATCACTATGTATTCTATCAGGGAGGACCCGGCACTACATAGTTGCTGCTAGATCTAAAAGAAATTGTATCTATAAGTGATCTAAAGGTGTATGGGGGGCTTTACACGTTACTTTACGTTACATCTGATAGAATATGATATAATTTTTTCCCCTTTTATTTATAAAGCACCAACATATTACACAGCGCTGTACAATAAATGAGGGCTGCAGATGACGAACCAGCATACATAGCAAATAGGAAAGATATCAATACAGAACTTGTTACAGTTGGAAAATATGTTCAATAACAGATGCATTATTACGTAGAATGGACAATCAGCACAGAAAGTGGACCCCAGTATGAATATGAAGTAAAAGGTACTAGAATCTCTGTTACATTTATTTTTCCATGCTAATAGGATTCCCATTTCCAGGCAGAACACACAGAAAATGTTAGGAAAGCTTTCTCAATGAGATCACATTATCGGGGGCAGGAACTCATGTCCAAAAACAATCGCAAAGCTGCGTTATATCTTAATATGTTTGTTTAATCACAGAAAATAAACATTACATAGCTTCCTTCAGCTGGAAGCCTACAATTAGCTGAAACGTTCTTTACTCAGGATCCACAAAGTCTTTGGGGGTTTAAACATGATGATCAATAATCAATATCTTTTAATTGGGTTTTTACACCAGCCAGTCCAGGGCTCCAGAGCACAAAGCAGCAGACAGCTACTTTGTTAAGTCCACTCAGCTTCCTGGTTTTCACCCCACAGATGCGAACAAGTATCGGGCCTGGACACACACACACCAAGAGCACACTTGAGCGCGCACTTTTCTTTTTTTTTTTCTTGAGCCCTTTCTGCGTGTTTGCACACACAAAACCATGAACCTATAGTTTTCAATGCAAAAACCTTGTGTAATGTGAACCACAACACAGCACTGAACACATTCCTTTTGTCCCAACTCTAAAGAGGCTAAGGACTCGGTACCCTGGATTCCCAAAACTAACAATGGGGTTCCACTTGGGCTAGGCAGCCAAATAACCAGGTCCTTGAATTCCCTTTTCTTGGGGACTATGACCAGAGCCCACTCATCTGCTCCTCCTGCTTGTACTTAACGGGTCAGAATCCCTGACACAATGGTCTCACACCTCTTTTTATGGAGCCCTAAATCCTGACAGGTGTTAAAGCCCCGTTGTGTACCTGGATGAAGCTGCACCCAGTTTCTTCCTTCTCATTCTAGAGTCCAGGGCCCTGTAACCAAAACAACATAAACATGCTCAGCAACCTACTGTTACTGTTCCCATATATCTGATAGTACCTTCCACTTCCATATACCTGATAGTACACTTTCACTGCTGGACAATCTAGTTTCACACTGTGACATGGCAGCAGTCTGTTACAAGACACACTAATATGTTTATAAAAATAAAAGATCATATTGTAAATCTAAAGCTTCTTCTAACAGGAATTGTATCCTGCTACATTCACATCATGCCCAAGATTAAAACCAAGACAATAAGTGAATGTGGGTGTATGTTGAAGTTTTGGCTTTCTTCTATTCCACACCTAGATTTCTTGCATAAGAGAGATTTCCCCAAAACAAGCTTATTTTATGAGTACAACATGACCCTCATTTTCAGTATGAGCTGACAGGGTAAAAACCCATCAGCCAATGATAATACAATTTGCTACAACTGTTCCTGAAAAAGAATCAAAAATTTCAACATAAAACAGTAAATGCATTGCAGTGTGTTCTTATGGCTCTTATAATAATAAGGAACACACCTTGATTATTAGTATACAATTACAGCCCTTCCCAAACAGCTTTAATAGCCTTACACAATGATATCATGTATCCTGTTCTGGGAAAGGTTGGTCAGGCATACAGCAGACATTTTAATATTATATCATATTATACTATATAATGTAAATTATTACCTTTAAATGAGGACAGGCCGAAGACAGCGGCTTCCTGCACATTACTACCACAGGACGTAACTTCACTGATCCACTGGAAACCACTGCGAGTCCGAGATGACCAATGGACACCACCTGGAAACAACAATTTAAATTTCTAGGCTGAAAATTGTACTATACAAGACAATAACAGAAAATAGCTTTTACTTGGTGGGAAAAATGATTGAAAGCAAGTTAAAGCATAACACAAATGGTTATTAGACTCAAATGTTATAGATCCAACTATTTTACAATTAAAGACCCCCATACACGTCTAGATTTTTCATCCAATCAACTTTATTCAATACATGTATTTGCTGATTGATTGAAAATCTATGGCAGCCACATGGTTAGACCAACCTAAACCAATTAGAATTGGGAAAAAAATTATTGAAGTATGATTGGACAATGCTGGTAAATTTTAATTGGTTGTATTGAAATTCATTACACTTTCAGTCAATCCCAAAAAAGTTGATCAAATATCTGTTACTACAGTTGGCAAAGATACAATCACCAATTTCCCTGACCCCCAAAAATGTATCTTTTAAGTTGATTGAACAGAAAATCTAGATGTGGGCTATACAGTAAATTATGACCTGGGTTCGAGCCCTGCTAGAACGTTCACACTGACATTGTAGCTGTGATTCTTAACCTTCTGAGCGTTCTCCCCGAATTAACTCGGGCTGAGTTTCATGCATCATGAAACTCAGCCCGAGTTAGCCGGAGGAACGCCCGAGGTCTCGCCGTCTTCTGACGGCGGTCGGGAGCATCGGCATGTATGCCGATGCTTCCGGGTCCGCCCCCGATCGCGTCACCGGTGACGCGAAGGGGGCGGGGGTAGGCGGCGCCATAGACCTCCGTCAAACTGGAGGGGCGTCGCTTTCTGTCAGCAGAAGTCCGGCTTCTCCAGCGACGCCGGACTTTTGTTTACATCCCTCAGCTGAGCAGGCAATCACGGCGGAGCACATTGTGCTCCGCCGCGATTGCCCGTGGCACGGTTATAAAAAAACCGTGCCACGTGGCAAACGCTCAGAGGGTAAAGGGAGATGGGAGTATTTTCACTGCACTTCACCTATGTGCACGTAACAAACGGTACTGGTTAGGAAGTTTTGTGTCACACCTCCTCTAAACATGCAATGGTGTCACCCCATTGCAGATCGCCTCTGCATAGTATTGATGTTATGAATGAGGCTGAAGGCCATTGAAAACTTGAATGTGGTAGCATTCGGCCCCCAGGCCTGACTTCGGACATGCCTGATAAAAAACCCGCCCTGGAAAGGAATGATTAGCACAACTGCCCAATGAATGCAAAAAGAGGCGTACGCCAGATGGTTTCCGTTCGCAGGGCTTTCCGTTCGTGTGTGCAGACACCCGACCGTATCTTTTACCACTTCTCAAAACCTACAAAGACAAGATTGCTGCTGGTAGTAGTCTTGGTCTGTAATCTATGCCAACAATTCAGAAGTCATTTTTGTTTGCTCTGACTGTTCCAATATAAATAAGTAAACCCAACACGCAGCTAAAGAGAATGGTCTGTCATTACTTTTTCCACTATGGTTCTACAAAAGCCATCTTGTTCAACTAAGAATATTTGTCCTAATACTTTCCTGAACACCATACATCCTAAATCAAGTGCAGGACTAAAAACTTTTCTCAAGCATATCATTTTACTTTCAAAATTTGAATTTTAAACCACTAACATGATTTTAAATAGGTTCTAGTAACATGTATGACAACCAAATAAAATACCCGATGGGCACTCCTGAGGCACAAAGGTCAACTGTTCATCTTCTGCTAGGGTGTGTAGTTCTGATTCGTGTGGCACAAGCTGGTCTATACCACAAGGACACATTTTCTTATCATCCAGCACTGCATTACCCTCCTACAAAGAGAAAGCAAAGGCTTGGTTATCACAGCAAAGACACAACTCATCATAAACCTCCCATGTTCTCTTTAGATTGATATGAATATTTCTATATTTATTTAACTTCACTGGGACAAAAATGCAACCTTAACCTTCTTAACATTGCATATGTTTTTTTAAAATCTGCCCCATGGGAGGTCCATGCAAGATTCCGGCGCATCATGCTGGGAAAAAGCAATGCCCCATTATTAACATGGAGGTCTATGGCGCCTATCATGGTGACCCAATCGGGCAAAACCAGAAGAATCTGTGTGTACGCTGATCCAGAGAATCACCAGGTTGAGTTTCACATTCCAAGAATCTCAACCCAAGATAACTCAGGCAGAATGCCCAGAAGGTTATATTAAAAACCTGCCAAGGTGTCATGCTTACAAGGCGCTTAACACTTTAGCCTCAGCTTCAACTGAAGCTAATTATGCACTAATGGAGACCACATTTTTGGTTCTTTTTCTTTTTTGTTTCAATAAATGTTTATAGATTGTACATATTATATAGAAAGGGTATATGGGACCATATATTTGATTATATATGATATATGATTGAAGCGGAGGTCGGAGGGCCGAGCATCAGAAGAAGGAGAGGAGGACACATGGCAGTGGATGCCACCTTTATGCAGCATAACCAATTGGTTTAACAAGAAATGGAGCTTTTTTCTTCAAGTAATGTTTTTAAAGGAATTTGGGCAGTAACATATACAGCTTAACAAAAACCCAGAATTTGAAGGCTAAAATATTGGTCCACAGGAAGTGTGTGGGTCTTCTTGACAAAGTCTCAAAGGGACAAAAAGCATCGAAGGTCACCTCGACATACAGCTTGGCACTATCCCTGGTGAGGGGGTATACATATTTATGTGAAAAATTTACATACCAAGAGGTGGAACGGGCCACAATTTCATGGGCGGCCTTTTTCCCCCCTCTGCTGAGATAAAGATCCTTTTTTAAATGTGTGTGAAGAAATTTGTATGACCTGATTTGTCATTGAATCATGGATTTTTGTATATATTATTTTTAAGATATATAAAATAGAATATGTTTTTTAATTATCAGACTTGTTGCAATTGATTAAATGAAGAAGCACATTTGAAACCCTCATCATATATATTCAAATACATGGTCCCATATACCCTTTCTAGTTTTGAGAAAAAAACCTCACCTAGGTGAGGTTGGGGGATGGTGCGTTCTTTCATTTGATTCTCTGCCTTGAAAGTTCTTCAACCACTGGCTTCATTAGATATTATATATATATATATATATACACACACACACACAATCTCCCTAGCGGTCAGTTCCTACTATTTTTAATGGCGCGGTTTGGGCAATCGCAGCAGAATACGCTGTACTCTGCTTGAATTTCCCGCCCCTGCCCACATGTGGCAATGTGGGCTGGGAAACCGACGCCCCCCCATTATAATGGAGGTCTATGGCACCCTGACCCTTCGGCATCACCGATGACGCAGATGGGGTGGTCCCAGAATTCAGCAGGATAGGTCGGTTTCTACAATCCCGGTTTGTTGAAAACTCGGTTCATCTCAACCACTAGGGGGGTTAAACATATACATACAAAGCATCTAAGAACATGTTAACACATACATACCACACCACATAACACATATTAACATGTAAACCCAAATATTATACCTATTCTAGAATTTTGGGTTGATATTAAAAAGAAAATAATCAAGCACCTAGTTGAATATTTTGCTATCCAACCATTTTGTTCAGGTCAAGGTTCCCCTTTCCCTTTGAGGCTTATGAAATGTTACTCACTTTATCCTTTAAATGCAGCTTCAGCGGTCGGAGATAAGCCACAGGAGCAAAAGCGTCATTAGAATGCATTATCACCTCTGTGGAATCACTGCAGCATAAAGAGACAGAGGGGTCATGAACACGGCTGGACGGCTGCACTGAGCACCAATATGACAGGAGATGCAGGAATATAACATGACAGTTCCCACTCATAAGATAAATGTATATAAACACTGGAGGTATGTCCCCTCCACGCAAACCATGCCACGTCATGTTAATGTCCACTTCAAGCAGGTTATGATGTGTTCACTGGTTTCATTTAAATAAACCTACAAGTATCTAAATTCTATCAATCAATCTAAATTACGTCTCCTTAAAATGAATGTAAAAAAAAGTGTATGACAGTTACTGTATATATATATTTGAGTCAAGATATGAAAATTGTGAAATTTTGTGGGCCGACTTTGTTAATTACAATTTACAAAGCCTCTGAACATGGAATGATCACCGAAATTGCTGGAGATGTGGATAACTTACAACTGTGTTATTTTGGCTGATTTTCCTCCTGAGTACTTCCCTGCCTCTAGTTGGCTGTGGAGGCCGAGGGGGCACACAGAATGCGAGACCACCTGCAGCCAAATAGACTTTTGACCGTGGGTGGTCATGTATTTGCCTCATAAGATGCATGCACTTTCCCCCCTTAATTATTTTTGGGGGGAGGGGCAAGGTGTCTTATAAGGTGCAACATACAGTAATTTGAACCTAATTTATGCAAAAGCTACTGCTACCCAAAAATAAGAATGTGTCTTATATTCATTTTTGCTCCCAAAGATGCCCTACGTCTTATTTTCAGGGGGATTTCTTATTTTTCTATGAAGAAGAATATGGCACTGGGGTGGGGGATCACTTAAAATGACACGGGGGATCAAAGGGGGGGAATCAAAATGGCACAGGAGACTCAGAGGGGAGGCTACCATTTTAGTAACCCCTTCTGATCCTCCTGTGTCATTTTGATTGTCCCCATCTGATCCCCCTGTTCATAGTTACAGTACAGTACAGAGTTTTTTATGTTTCTAAAACCCTCCAGCAATTGTGGTGATGATGCCATGTTCAGGTGCTTTGCAATTAACTCACAAACCAGCTAGTAGAAATAATGACATCTCGAACGAAAAGCATGTTTCTGTTCCTTATACACAGGCTGAAACCCGTTCAATGAATGACGTCATAGTGAAGTCACCACGCTTTCTTTGAACAGGATCGCACGGCTTGGAGTCATCAGTCTCGCGGGTCAATGATTAAACAGGTATCCACCTGCGTATGGGGACCTTTAGCTGATGCATTTCCCCACTCTAGGCGTATACCAGAGTCATTCAGTTTTTTGGGGGTAAAATTTAATACCTTGCTTTTTATTTGGGTCAACTTATGCTCAAGTATATTTGGTACTTGGAACAACAAGTCATGCTTTGAACCTGTCTTAAAGCATTACTACCATATAATGCTTATATTAGGAATATTTCAAAGTTGAATACTCAAACCTCAATTTCCAATCTAAGGTTCAAAGCAAAAAGCGCTGTCAACACATGTAAGCGCACACATTTCAATCACAACGTAGACACATGAGTTTGAGATAATGTCAACACTGGAGCACCACAAGAAAAACGTACATATGTATCGTATGCAAATATGCGAGCAGAGGCTAGCCAGACAGGACGGAAGGCAGAGATGACCTCACAGAGCTGTCGCCTGAGGCTACGAAGGGAGCTCGTTAATAGTGAAGCTATAATTACAGGCCAGGCAAGATATGGAGAGCTCAGAAATAACATTCTATAATTAGCCCAAGAATCATGAGAGAAGCTCAGCTGATTATTAGAAACCGAAATCCTTATCTGTCACTCATTATACTTCTATAAAGGTATTCAGATGAGACAATTTTTTATATCCTCCAGCTATCGTGTATTATAATATTTGGATAATTGTGACTGATCCAATCACTGCTACCTGGTTCCTTCCCACAAAAGAAGTCTACTGTTTGGGCTAATAATCCTCCCTCGTAACTTCAGATATGCAATCAATTAATAGATAAAACATTCAAAAACTGCTGAGGGAATATAAATGTTACTCAACATATAAAACAAACACGCAACTTTATTGAAGGAAGGCACAAACAGGCAAGCGTTAAGGCCCCCATACACATTTTGATTTTCCCACAAGATCGACCAAAAAATCGATGCCTGTCCACATGGTTTGATCGGCCTAGATCGATCGAAATTGACCAAAAGTTTGAGCGAAAAGTGATTGTACATGTTGGAAAATTTTGATTGACATCGAATGTTATATTGTTGTGCCTGACCGATTTTGGTTTAATTTAAATAATAATCATACTTATTCATCCATTGGCAGTGTTGTGTTTACGATCGACTTGTGGTGGTGTGTTTACGATCGACTGGTGTGTTTACGATCGACTTGTTTCGATTATGCTCTTGATTTATTGAACCAACATCGATGAAATATTGGTTTCTACATGTGCGAGGTAGTTCGATCGTACTTCGATCGATCGAACCAACGCCGATCATAAATTACGATCTAATCTGACATAGATTGTAGGGAAATTGAAACGTGTATGGGGGCCTTTACAAAGACACTATTTATTTAGAGTAAACCGACAGCCCTACAATAGCTAGAAAATATTTGTGCGGCGGTCCAGCATTACGTGTTCCTTTTCAGGACTGCTGGAATAGGTCCTGCCAGACAGACATATTTCCCCTACATTCAGGCTGTAGTCCCATTAAGTGGTGAATCCTGGAAGGAGTCCGGGATATTATTGCACAGTAACTACAGGTTGGTGAGCATTTTTAGTTTAGTTTTTGTCACTGGCGGCACACAAGTCCTCTGACAGGCGGCGCCTCCCCATTCTTCAGGAGCGCGCCGCAGCCACTGAAAGACTCCGGCCCGCGGCCCCGGTAGTATGCCGCGGGCCGGAGTCTTTCAGTGGCTGTGGCGCGCTCCTGAAGAATGTCAGGCTGCTCGCTGTGTGCCGGGCGGGGACCAAAATCTCCCGGGCGGGCCGCCCGGCCAATCTGCTTTGGGGAGAACACTGAGGGTGTTTTCACACAAAAGGAGATGAGAGCGACCACTCAGGGCTCCTGACTGGGTAGGACATGGTATGCTGCTTGAGCAGCAGAAAAAGGGGGGGGGACAAGGCGTGTGGGCGCCAGGCCTGTTGCTACTGGGAATTCTGTCCTTACACAATACACTTAGTATTTTAAAGCTCATAGAAAACCACCTATTCTACTTTATGTAATTCACTGGCAAAAACACCATTATGTTGACAAGCTGCAAAAAATTTTTTTTAAGGAATCCTTACCTGTAAAAATCCTGTATTTTTCTAGACCGGACATGGGCAAACTATGACCCACACGCCATTTCCAACTCATTTAGGTTTATAATCTAGCTAACACCTTGGTAACAATACACAGATAATGAATATAATGAATGACAGACCTGCTGTCCAAATATTTCCCACCTCAACCAAGGAGTATGGGACTAGGAGTTTTTAACGTTAACGTTAACTTTCACTGGGAATTTTTAAAGGGTCAGATAAAACAGATAATATTCACACTTATAAACATCATATACCGTATTTTTCAGACTTTTTCACGCCCCAAAACCAGGGGGGGAAAAGTGCCTGCATCTTATGGTTTGAATGTGCTTCAGCTCCCCACCAGCATTCTGCACTTATGCTGGCAGCTTCCTCACACACAGCCTAGAGGTAGAGGGGAGACATATGCATATGCAGTTCCCCCACTCCACCCCCCCCCCCCCCCCCCCCCCCCCCCGTGTGTGTGTGAGGAAGATAACGATGTGCCGTGACGTGTGCTATCTAGTGACACCAGTTCAGTTGTGGGGGACATTTAGTAGTGCATGGGATTTTTTCCCCAATTATTCGATGCGTTTCGCCTTTCATGGCATCCTCAGGATATATAGTTACATCACAATTATGTGAATTCCATTTACATGCATTTAGGGTTATAGTTATTTTACATTAACTAGTGGTATGCCATGATTATATGGTTTAGACAATTTCTGCTTTGGTATATAATAATTAGTTTGACACAGTGACCTACCTGACAATGTTGAAGCTTAGAGTAAAGCTAGCCATACACGGCACGGATTCCCTGGCTGATCGATTCAGCACCCGATGGATTCCGGCGGAGAGGAGACAGGTGAGAACGATTAGCCAATTAGGGAATCCGATCGTGGCAGCCCACCTTGTACGGCCGGATCCGGGAGGGATCCGTGTCCGATGGCTCGCCTCCCGGACCGCAACGCCCCCTGATCAGAGCAGAATCGGACCGAAAAGACCAACAGGTTGGTTCTTCCTCGGATCCGATTCTGTACCCCTGATCGATCGGATGCGATCGGACGGGCAAGGTGGGCTGCAGGGGATTCCGGCACGATGGATCCGCGTGCACGCGCCCGGAATCCATCGCGCCAGAATCCGGCACGAATCCGTGCCGTGTATGGCAGCCTTAACACACTATAGTGGTAACCATATATAAGAGGTTTAAAAAAAGTATAAAACTTACACTGCAATCTTTTTTGAAAAGAGAGGGCAATCCAAGGTGAGGGTCTCATACTCTCCTCCTTCTCCACACACATGGACACCATACTTAGCAGAAAGCTATAAAAAACAAAAACATAAGCCAAGTAAGAGTTCATAGCTGATGGTGCCTGGGGGTGTCATTGCCTGGCCTGGACTTCATTTTCAAAATAGGTTGACTGTCAAACAGAATAAAAATAAAATTACCTGTTTCAGATGAGGCCGCATTTCTTCAAGTGACTTCCCAAGATGCTTTTCAGGGTCCAATCCTGCATGGAAAATTAAAGGCCACTTGAAGTCTTTCACTGAGTTTTACCATCTATCTGTTTTCCTATAAAATCTAATATGGTGATGTCCTTCCATTCCAGGACTCCATGCAAGCATAGCCAGCGACAACTCACAGCACCATTATATTATCACCATTCTATTATCTCAGCTTTCTATTAGAGTGTACTGTATCTCATTACGGTGCTCACTGAACTCCCCGGTCACTGTTGCTGTACCCTTTTTTGTTCCATATTCTGCTGATGCGATTAGGCGCAATTGACCAGACGATATTTACACAAGATTAGTTTTTTTTTCTTTAAATCATCCCCATTAAAAAAAAATGCGACCATAAAGAATGAATGAACGCAATTCTTGATCGTGAAAATCGCGTCCATTCATGTCTATGGAGTGCGATCAGGGAAAAAAAATCGCAACTGCCCGCAATCATAATGCGGGGAGAAGCTATTTTGATCATGGGTCCAACCATGGCCGCTCCTGATCATGGCTATTAGTTAAAGTGGGGATAAGCACATTCCAACTAAATAGACTTGATCAACAGCGATTTTTCAAAAACAGAACTTTTTGAAAAAGAATAAATCATTGCAGAGTTCATTCCCAAAGTCTGGTTGTGAGTCAAGACTTGTTCCCATAAGAAATAATGAAAATACATATAATGTGTTCCAAACCAAAAAGATAAAATGTCCAGAGGCTACCAGGAACAAAAATGTGTTATCACCATTCAAGGTGACATGTTTTGCTTTCAGTAATGGCCCCTATACATGCACAGATATTAGCGGCCGACAGATTAAAAACGATCAATTTTTAGATCGGTCGACTGAAAATTGGTGCATGCCCACATGGTCCGATCAATTAAATTTGATCGAAATTGTGAAAAAAATCGATCAAAACATGATCGGACATGTCGGAAAATTTTGATCGGTTGAGTACAAATTGAGTACAAATTACGATTCCCAAAAAATCGATCAAAAAAACCCCCAATAAATCGATCAAAAATTGGTTATTCCATGTGGAGTATATTCTATTTTCCATCAATCAATCTCCAATTGTACGATTGAAAAAAATTGATCGTTTTTAGTCTGTCGGATGCTAAAATCTGTGTATGTATGGGGGGCATAAGAGAGGATTAGATGGAAGGTGGTTATTGTTGGGAAGGAGAGTCCCCTTCCATAAGAATATCAAGAATCTGACTCTCTGGTGTCCACTCTCTCCTTGGAAGAGTCTGTAGACTTTTGTAGATTGCAGAGATGGTGCTCTCGTATTTCTTCACAATTTCCTTCTTCAATTGTGATTGTTTAGTTTAGTAGCTATATGGGGGTCATTTTGATGCACTGTCTAAGAATAACTCCTTAAACATGTGTATCCGGGTTCAGGAAGCAGCTTACAAATGTTTCTCGGACATGCTGGGTCTTTGTTTACAACCATGCAAGCGAAACCATGCTTTGGCCTTGGCTGTAATTCTGGTTGTAATGCTAGCCATACACAGCCCGATAAATAGCTCGATCAACCAAGCCCGATCGAAGTTTGCCGATAAAAAAAATCGGCGTTTTCTCGGATGATCTAAGAAAAAATCCCCACATAGGAAAAATGATTTTTGAACGATGTAACAGTTTTGATCGTACATCATAGTCGGAGTTTATCGCCATTTTTGTCGTCCAATTTTTCATTCAATGGGAAGTAATAGTAATATCGGGGATGATCGGTGTTCATTTAGTTGGGCGCTACAAGAAAAGTAGAACAATGTAACCAGAGCGATTAAAATTTTCCAACATGTCCGATCATGTGATGCCCGATTTTCTGCTAAATTTTGATCGGGAAAGCTCTGTCGGACCATGTGGGCAAAACCCAATTTATGCCCGATTAACAAAAAACTTAGATCGGGCTTGGTTGATCGGGCTATTTATCGGGCTGTGTATGGTTAGCATAAGTCAAGACTTTGGTTGTGAAATCTAACATTTTGGTTGTAAGTCAAGTTAGTCTTCAACCAAGATGGTTGTAACTCAAAGTCCACTGCACTTCAGAAAACCATTGTTCACAGCACAACATTATCAGAGGTCAGTTGATGAGCTACATTAGACAACTAAAGGTGCCCATACACGCATAGATATGGGCCAGATCGATGGCAGCTTCAAGCACCGTGCGCACTCACGGCCATCTATCTGGCCCATATCTAATGCGGCCATCCTTTTTTCAGCAGGAACAATTAATCTCATTTGAAAACAGGGATATAGGACATGATTGTAAACCACGGTCGATGTCCATTGCTTTAGATGAGAGCCGCGGGTCGTCATCCGCACGATCGATCAGCCAAAACATCGGGTCACAATCGAAACGTGTATGGGGGGCTTAAGGTAAATTTAGTATCTCACTTGCATCTCCCTCTTACCAAAGGCAGCTACCTTGATGAGTATAGCATGCAAACCACTGGATATCATTTCCTCTAAAAGATCCTCCTGCTTCCGCCGCCAGAGGAAAGCCAATGGCTGAAGGCCAAGGCGCTGACACCTGTACAGACAGACAGGAAAAAGTAAAGCTTAGTATGTTCTTCTCTCTACTATGTTAAAGTGATAGGTTTTAGTGACATAACATTAGACCAGTAAAATTAGAACCATAATTGAAATCAAAACTTTTTCTAACATCTGTATAACCTATACATATGCAAAACTATTGGAAAGCAAGCACATTTGTTAGGGGAATAGTAGGGTGGGAAAAGTTTTTAAATAATTTGTTGTCCTCTTTCAACTCTTTCATAACACATATATCTTGCATTACTATCTAGTCCACCGTGTGGGATACAAAGCGGTTCTCTGATCCATTACTGGTTTTCATTTGTACTTCCTGTAGTCACAGGTGGATCAACCCACGGTCTCCATCCAAACAATGGACATCGACCGTGAATTACGGTCATGACCGATATCCTTGTTTTCGAGTGGGATTGATGACTGCATTAGATAGGGGCCAGACAGATTAGATATGGGCCATGAGCGTGCATGGCGCTCAAAGCAGCCATCGATCTACCCTATATCTATGCATGTACGGGCACCTTTAGACCATGTGTCCACAGCAAAGCAGCCAAATTTGATAACACCTCTTTTTCCTTGTGTTGTAAGCAAAGGACAAAAGCCCTTAAGGTGGGTATACGTGTAGATTTTTTTGTTCAATTAATGAAGAACAAAATTTTTTTGGTTGATTGAACAAAAATCTAGAATGGCAAATTTGTTTGATGGATACATTTTGTTCAATCTCGAACAAAAAATCGTTCAAAAGGTCATCAAACATGTTGGTAAATTTTTATCGTTGTAATTCTGAATGTATTTTCATTCGATATCGGGATGAAAGAACAAAAAAATCTAATGTTACATTTGATAAATGGATGAACAATGTTCGAATCGCCAGTTGATCGTACAAAACATCTACACGTGTAAACCCACCTTTAGTCTGCATTCTGAACAGGTGTGCTTCTTGTGATAACCCAAACTTTGGCTGCTAGTGTGTGACTATTCGAATGGTTTGTTACTGACCAGTTTGGAACTCTGATAACCCTTGGTCTTGCCCTGACCTTCCTTGACCCTAACCAAGTGTCTGCCTGACCTTGGATTTTCCCCTGTATATGAACACTAGTTCTGTCTTGTACTACACATCTGTACCTCCACCAATCCTGGTAACCAGATGTCATCCTTTTAATACACAAGTCCTGGAGGCAACCAAGGGCTAGGATGGTGTGTCCAACCCTGCAAAGCTCAGTTGGAGTTTGACTGAATGATGATGTTTAGAATAAAACCTGGGCTGCACTGACATAGGACCAGTGCCTTCCAATATCTATTCATTCTTCCTTGTACTATATTCAATTAAATAAAAACAGTTTAAATATTTTAGAAATGATCTTTTTCTGTTTTTATCTCTATCTGCAAAAGAAAAACCACCAAATGAAAAGTAATTATGAAGGAATAACAGATGTCCAGAGGAACGAACAAAACTCACACATTTTCTACTCGAACACGCTGGTAGTCAGACAGAATGGCTCCGACAGATACGGCATCTATACGCTCCTTTTCCTGAAACAACAAGAACATTAATTAGGAATCGCATTTAATACCCAGGGACATAAAGAACTGTATTCATTGTAATACATCCCTGGTACAATAACTAGGTGGAAGATGCTACAGGTCTACTCCATGTTTGCTCAGAAGACCTACCCAAAGTTGCCATTGATATAGAGGATTTAAGACGATAATTTTTGTAACGTGAGTGCTGCCCCCAATTAGAAACGTCAGAGTTATTAGTGATCAGAAAATAGTCCACATTTAAGAGATTGGTATGGAGCCTAAAGTCCACCTTAACTTACTGATGTACTTGGTGTCCCTCACTGGCAAAACACAAATTATTGGGACTATCTGTAAAAAAAAAATCCTATGGGTCCCCATTTCTCTGTCAGAATTCCTTAAGATCTCCTTTGGTTTTACCAAAACCATGTAATATGAGGGACTTTCTAAACCATCAAGTCTACCTGTGTTCAATCGCAGAGGACCCTATACTACATAATTGTTGGCAGATCTAAAGAAAATCTGACAGAGAGATCTAAAGGTGTATGGCCAGCTTTACCCATAAGGAGAAATTTCTGAATGTCCCTTGTAGATTAACCTTCTTCTCTTTGCTTTCGGCTGTAATAACAATGATATGCCATCATCACATCTCTATACAAGTCTATGGGCTTTTCTTTTTTCCCATTGAAGCCTTTATATCTGGCGCCCCCTGTGGTCGTACCCATTACTGCAGCTACAAACACCTGGGAGACTGAAGGTACAACAAAATTAACATGGTGCAGACCTGTCAAGTCTCCCGTTTTGGCCGGGAAAGTCAAGTTTTTATGTGGCTTTCCCGGCCAAATCCCGATCTCAAGAAATCCCGGGTTCTTGAAATCGAGCTGATTAGCAGGGAGAGTGCGTTACTCCCACCGTGCCGCGCACATTGACAGCACAAGCGGGTGGAACATAAGCAGGGAGAGTAACGCCCTCTCCCTGCTAGATCAGCTAAAAGACTGGCAGACGCCGGGAGTGACATCAGTGACATCACTTCCAGTACGTGGAACGTGGAAAAAACACGATCCATATACCGGAAGTGATGTCACTGACGTCACTTCCTGTACGTCCCCCGGTTTTTAAATAGCCAAACTTGACTGGTATGACATGGTGACTTCCACATTTTTTTTTGTTTTAGCCAAGCTGACTCCTTACTGCCTCACTGGTTATCCTGAAACCAAAAGTCTCTATTCCCGACTGTCCACAATGATAATAAATGCTCTAACAATGATAAAAAGTGACTGAGAACCACAAAGTTTGTGTCCATGCCAGGGAACGACCAAAGTATCCAGCAGTTCATATGGGGGATGATTTCTACACAACTAAACCAAAACTTCTCATAGCAGCACATATATCTGGCAGTTGTGGAATATACACACTGATGTCATTAAAAGATAATAAAAAACTCACTGTCCAATAATTTGTACCCCCCATTCTACAATATCTCCCAACCATGAAATTGTCCAGCAGAGAAACAAAGCAACAGTGCTCGAGAGTTTAATTGGTGAATAACACAGCCTGTAATTATAGACGGAAATGTAATATTAATGAGAGAGTGAAAAAAAACTTTAACAGCAAATTACCTTCAGCCATTATCAATTTCCTTAAACTGCGGGTCCTTAGGATAAACTCCGTCCCCCCTGCAGAGAGGTAGGCAATTTTTCTCTGCCTGATAACACAGCCATTAAATGTGGCGTGTATAGCAAACCTCCTTACTTTTCTTTAAATGAAATTGTTGTGTAGCCTCGGGGGGGCCTCTGTCTGTCTTGATCCCGATGTGTCAGTTAATCAGATAAAAAAAATAAATAAGTGAAATAATCATCAAGTCAGAACCGCAAACAGCCTGAGGGAGGCAGGGAGGGAGAAGAGGGGAAAGAAGCGAGGGGGAGAGTTATTAAGATTTGGAAGCAGCAAACACAACAAGACATCCGGATGATGTTACAGCATGTGTAAAGGTTACTGGTCGGCCTGGGACCAAGCTGGTGACTCTCCCGGCTGTGTACCTGCCACGGGACCTTCACCTCTCCCCAGAGCCTGTACAAGTTACAAAAACATATTTAACATTGCTGTCACTGGAGATTCTCAAATTTTCCTTTTCAACACAAACTTTTGGAGTTTTTTCAAATTGAAAAATCTGATATTTTGACAAAATGTAGAAATATTTTTGGGATATTTTTGATTCTCCTGCACCCCTGACCACAAGAAAAAAGCCTTAGACCAGATCCAAATAGGGGGAATTTGTGTCCGTTGATATGCAATGGATGCATACATACTTGAGTGTTAAGGCTGCCATACACGGCACGGATTCGTGCCGGATTCCGGCGCGATGGATTCCGGGCGCGTGCACGCGGATCCATCGTGCCGGAATCCCCTGCAGCCCACCTTGCCCGTCCGACCGCATCCGATGGATCGGGGGCACAGAATCGGATCCGAGGAAGAACCAACCTGTTGGTCTTTTCGGGTCCGATTCTGCTCTGATCAGGGGGCGTTGCGGTCAGGGAGGCGATCCATCGGACACGGATCTGGCCGTGCAAGGTGGGCTGCCACGATCGGATTCCCTAATTGGCTGATCGTTTTCACCTGTGGATGCCGGCGGAATCGCCGGAATCCATCGGTGCTGAATCGATCAGCCAGGGAATCCGTGCAGTGTATGGCTAGCTTTAGAGACTCAACATGTTGCATCCCTTCATTATTGGAGTGCAGACTTGGGTTCACATCGAGTCAATGGAGTCGCTCTGATCCATGTATAACATCATACCTGTCAATAACGCTGGCAGGAAAGCCGGGACGTGACATCACTTCTGATTTTCGGTTGTGATCGTCACCGACACCACTTCCTGTTTAGGGAGATTTAAGTCCCCTCCCTCCTATTCAGATGCTGCCTTACATAGAGGGAAGAGGGCGTTACTCTGCCTAGTAATGTCCCACCCTGCACATCATTTGCACAAGCGAGGTTGAAACTTAGGAGGGAGAGTAATCCATCTGACCCATTTAATCTGCCCCATCGCTGTTTTCGAGCAATCAATCCCGCTGGAAAACAGCCTTATCGGACATGACCGTAAATACGGCCGATGTCCGAAGCTTTGCTTAGAGACCGCTGGTCTCCAGGCAAAGCTCAGCTGAGCAGGGAAGAGCAGAACGGTCTCTCCCCGGCTCCTCCGATATCTGACAGCAGCGTGAGGACGTCATCACACTGCTGCAGGGTACATCGGACGGCTTAAGTATACCGAGCCCTGCTTAAGTCTTTCTTAAAGCAGAACAATTTTGTACTGCTGCACTACTTATGCATTACAAATGATATTGTTTCACTTCCAAATGTGCTTTACTGATTTTTATTTTTTGTTATGCATATTCTATTTGTACTGAAATTTTTTAAAATAAATTTTCAAATTGAATAAAAAAACATGCCAGTAACACTTTTTTGGAAGTGTTAATACTACAGCGCAATGCGGATTGAAGATACAATAATGCGACACTTAAAATGTGAAAAAACACCGGCAAGACACACCCGCGCCCCCCATTAAGCACCATGGAAATGTTGACGCATCCATGACGCTAAATGTAGACAACTAGACCCAGCACCTCTGGTGCCGCAAAAAGTAGTAGGACACTCAATCTTTTCTATATACAAATATTTAAAATGTCTAGGCCATGTGCTTGGCATGCCCAATCAGAAAATAAATCAATATATCAAGGAAAGATGATTAGTAAGTAAAATCAGCTTAGAGATTGTAAAAAATATTGAAGGTAATGTCAAGGGGGAAAAAGTTGTGCGTCTTGGTTCACCACGGCCTCACCCCAGTGGGAAAGCTGTCACAGCTCTGTATGTGAGCGGACTGAAGCAACCACTCACATATACAGCCCTGCAGAGGGACAATCTGAATGTGGATTAAAGGATAGATGGATGGAGACATCATCAGCCTGCAGAGCTCTGTATGTGAGAGGCTGCTTCAGTCTGCTCACATTCAGATCTGCTCAGCAGGACCAGGAATTGAGGAAGCCTCTAACAGCTTCCCCACCTCCTTTAACCCCTGCTCTGTAAGTTGGGGCATGGGCAGTTCCCCGTTGTTTTTTTAACCCGGGTTGAGACATTCTGCTGTATAGGACTATGGTATATTCCTTAAATAGTCTAAATAACTCTAGCAACAGACCAATCAGAAGCTGTATTATGTATTAGCATAAAGACATGGGGAAGCTGAATGTTACCCCGAAAGACGAAAGGAGAATCCAAAACGCAAAATGCAGCTCAACAACCTGGAACTTTATCCAGCAAGTCCTACACTGTCATACTCCCAAAAAGGTTAGTAGATTTCAGGATCATTTTATCTGAACTTTCAAATGTCATAACAAATATACAGACACTGGGAAAAGTATGTACACCCTCTTTTAATTCTATGTTCCCCTAACATTATGTAACATCTCTTGGATAGTCAGTTAAAAGGGCTTTGACCCATCATTACTCTATCCAGAACTGATTAATAAAAGTTGGAAAGTAGATTCAGTATGTTAATATGTGAGCTAAATAAAAAAAATGGTTACTGTCCCGCCAGTAAAGTTTGGAAAAAGCCAGCAGTCCATATACCGTATAATGTAATAACCTTAAAAAGTTGGATAACCATTTTTTTTTATCAGTAGGTCCAGGAATTAAGATCCTGTACTTTAGTAACCAGATGAGTAATACAAGCAGTAGCTAACGCATTTCAGCCTAGTGGTTAGGCTGAAATGCATAAAGCTGGCCATACATCGCTGTGCAATCGATCGCAATGTGAAGGCGCATGATTGTTAAGGGAATCGATGAGCACCACCTGGGGAATCCATCCCTGGACCCTCTGCACCCAGCCAAAGTAATGGCAATCAAAAAGGGATTTACCAACATGTTGGGTCCCTGTTCGATCCACATTTCGTTCGAGCAGGATCAAGCGCTCAAGGTGGGCAGTGGCGAAAGTTCAGGATGCAAACACAAAATTGAGCCATGAATGGCTACCATAAACTATTGCTTATAATGCTCATACTGGAATAACTGAGCACTGGATCTACTGACTATATGGTTGTTTAGATATGAAAAACACTTTCTGAGCATCATTCAACAACCATAGAGGGGATATTCACTGCTGGCAGGTAGAATGATTTTTTTTTTTAAATATTCGACCATTTCTAGTATATATGATGCATGTCTTTGTATGATTGTTGTGTGTGAAAAAGGGAGTTAAAGTGTGAGGGTCATGTCACACTAGACGTGCTGCAGCTATTGTGCGTTTTTCTTTTACTGTAATAAATGTGCTAGTGGTAATGCTACGGCATCTGTTATCTTCAATAAATTGCAATTGCATTGAGCTGGCCCTCATTCTGAACCTGTGTAGTTTGAAGGGGGGGGGGGGGAAGTCTATAATGTTCCCACATAGAAAAGGGAGGCCCAGGAGTGAAAGTTTGGGAACCACTGGTCTAATCCAAGACAGAATGAACAAAAGTTGATGTGTGGCCACCTTAGTGCAGACACCACATCTAAAGGCCCCCATACATGTTTAGAATTTTCCCAGCAGATCAACCACAAGTGATGACATCATTACGGAAGGTCATGTCGAGAGATGGCCAGGCACCCTTTGTGACGGTTTATGGACGGCACTTTTAAATTGCGGAACGATTTTGAAGATTGATTGCCGCAAGTCAAAGTCAAAAAGTCCAGCCCAAATCGAAGTGTGTATGGGGGGGCTTAAGGAATGCTAATCTCCAATTTCTTTACATGTTTTTGTTCATGGTTTCATGGTTTTGTCAGTGCAATGCATCCAATGGGGCCTGTGGATGCACGCATCATTTGATACGCCAATGATTTTCAAGATCAATGTAAAAAAACCCGGGGCTCAGGCATTCCATAGCCCATTGTTTACAAAGGTCATCCTCTGCACTGTGCCAAAATCTCTGCATTTTGATGGAGTGGAGACGAGGTGGAGGAGACCTCAGGAGAGTCTCTGTGATGCTGTAATATTTAAGATTCAAAAAGTTTAGGGACTTTTACACTCCATATGAACGCCATACTTAGAAGGTGTTAAAGGTTACACGTTCGAAAGGTGTTGCTCCCACATAGGTGATTACTAATGGCCAGGATCTGGTGCAGCCGCGGTTGGACCCGAGGCTGTATCACGGCCTCCCGTGGCGGATTTTTCTGCCCTGATCGCGCCCATAAACATGAATGGACGCAATCAAAAATTGCGTCTATTCATTCTCTATGGACACATTTTTGTTCTAATAGGGCAGATTTCTAAAAAAAAGATTGCTTTTAAAGATTACCTGGTTAATCGCGCGCAATTGCTAACACGATCTGGCGAGATTGACCAGGCGATCTTTACAAGCGATACTTTTTTCAGTCGCCCGCGATCAAAATTGTGTCTGCCCCGTGACTGATCACCTATGTGGGAACATAGCCTTAAAGCGGGTTTAAACTCAAATTTAAAAAAACAGACATACATTAAACAGACACAATACTCACCTGTCACCAGATGCTGGGAAACTGCTACACAAAAAAATTCACACTCTACTCACTTCACTTGCTTTCAGTTCTCATGCCGGCATCTTGGCTCCTGGAGACATGCAGACTTCCGCCACCCCTCTCCTCCCCCCCTTTACGCCACCTCCTGTCTCTTCTCTATCAGAGCTGCAGAGACTCGTGTGGGGGGGGGTGTGTGTGAAGAGGGGGATCAGATGCTGATGATTTCCTGCCTGGAAGAGATGTCCCAGACACCACTTCGGCTGCCTAGGCAGTGGGAGGGGAGACCTCATAACCAGCTCCCCTCCAGCTGTCAGAAGATTTTTACACTTAAGGATGTCAGCAATATCGGCTGAGCTGCAGCTGATAATACCGAGTGACCTCCCAGGTGGTAGGTCCACTTTAAGGCTCTATTTACATGGTCCCTATCTAGGCAGCCAACACAACTGCTATGTGCAAGTGCTTGCATACTTTTTCAGCTGCTCGGGAGGCATTAAGATCAAATCTCTATCTGGCAAATGCCTGAAACCGCCCTCATGACGTATTTGCCAGGCGGCTGTGGCTTTCGGACATTTAGCGGGCACTTATTTACCACCCATATAAATGAGCCCTTGGTTTTACAAAGTATTAATTTCTCTGCATAAAGAACCACTAATCAGCTCACCTATACCATGCAGCAGGTCCGCAAAGTATAATGATATTTAATCCAGAACTGACGAGGTTAAAAACCAAATCTTTCTTTCCCAAAAAGGAAGCATGCACACTAATAGAGCATTTCCTGTAAGTATCAAGAAAGAAGACGGTCCAGAGCCTGCCGCTCAATTCTAGTAATTATCGTCTATCCCCAGCCAGAGAGTGGCTGTATTTTACTGTCCGTGTTTCATGCAATCTGCATTCATCACTATTTTAATTAAGCTAGACTTTAATTTAGTGATTTCATCCCAAAGAGTAAGAGGGGGGTGTGAGAAAAGGGAGGAGGGCGAAACTGAGTGAGAATGTAATGAGATGAAAGGAGAACAGAAATGAAAAGATTGAATTAGATTGGAGACACGGGCAATGAATGCAACCACTGACAGGAGGGAGAAATAAAACCCACATGAGATGCAAAGAAGGGATGTACACACGAAAACTCACAAATATCTGACATTTCTAAACGTGCCCCTCTCCTGGAAATGGATCCTTTTGTGCTTCCTCCTCTTCTTTTTAGTATGATGCACAGATCTCTATCAATAAATGTACCATTTCGCAATTGCAGCGGAATTTCATAATAAGCCATTATAAGTAATTTGACAAAAAAACTGGAAAAACATGAATAACTCAAGTATAAGCCTAGGGAGGGAAATGCATCACTTAAGCTGGCCATACACCTTCAGATTTCTCTGTCAGATTTCCTTCAGATCAGATCAGATCTACCAACAACCATGTAGTATAGTGTCCTCCCTGATAGAATACATAGTGATTGGAAGGTGTAGAAAGGTCCTCATATTACATGGTTTTGGTAAAACAAAATCTGATCTGAAGGAAATCTGACAGAGAAATCTGAAGGTGTATGGCCAGCTTTAGACACAGAAACACACAGCAAACATGATCTTGTTTTAGGATGCAATTACTAGAGATGGTGGTGACATTTCAACTGCGACCTAAACTCCCTAGCGCACTGCTGAGGTACATAAACCTAAAGCGCATCATAGACTTTAATGTTAAACAAGTTTTTTACATTGTAGGCCTGTAACTTCCCAAAGTATGTCCATAGAGGAGTCTGGTCGACATCCTGAATATAATAACTTGTTCAGATGCTTTGTAAATACCGTATGTGCCGGCGTATAAGACGACTTTTCAGTACCTTAAAATCCTCCCCAAAGTCGGGGGTCGTCTTATACGCCGGGTGCCGCAGGCAGGGGGTGCAGGGGACCATCTAGGGGAGCCGGTAACTACCGTATATCTGGGCCGTCTGTGCTGCGAGCGCTGCTAGCTGAGATACATTCTAACGAACGAGAGAGCAGTGTTACCATGGCTACAGGATGCTTCTCCACAGAGAACACACATAAAACCGTGTAATTTTGAACATTCATAGCAGGAAAACCATGTATAGTATAATGATGAAACTTTCAGGGGCAGTAATGCTCACCTACTACTACTTACACCCCGAGTTTCACCACTCTAGCTATAATACTTATAAGTTACATTTTAGCTAAATTCCAGCCACCAGACAATGCTTTTTCATGGCCAGTGATATACTCCTATATGCAACATTTAACTTGCCTACATTGAACACATATATCTTTAAATCCCTGCATGGTAGAATCTTGAAATTTTGTAGTTTACTAGTTAACCCCTAAGACTATATCCATGCAAATTTTCAGATCCCTGAGCATAATCCTTCCTACTAATAGCCCCCTATAAAATATTGCTTCCCTATTAGCATAAAGCACTACTCTGCTGCATACATGCTTTCACTTATCCTATCCTTACTAATACAAAAAAAGACCGGACTTCTAAGGGTGTTGGAGATCTGTGGGTTGAAAGTCAGAGTAGACATAACATTTTTTTATTTGGTGTGCGTTGGAAGAGGGGGTAGTCTTATACGGCGAGTATATAACAAACTCTATATTTTTACTGGAAAAGTTGGGGGGTCGTCTTATACGCCCAGTCGTCTTATACGCCGGCATATACGGTAACTCACACTATCAGATAATGAAAATTTCAATAATTTCCTTTATCAGATAAATTAGCAGTGCAACCACTAGATGGCGCTGCAGATGTGACAGGTTACATAGGAGAGCATGGGGAGGGGGTGATGGTTCTCCTCAGAGACACACGGATCAGTGAGTTTGCTCTCCTGTGGCTCCTATCACTGCTTGACTAACCCAGCTCATCCTCTGCTGTTGTGACAGGTCAGAACTGGACAAGCTGGGACCGTCAGGAACGGCAGGGGGGTTAATTGCAAAGCCCCTAAACAGGTATCATCACAGAAAATTGCTGGATATGCAGAGAAGGGTTGTAGGAATGCTACAAAAAAAGTATTAAGCTAGCCATACATGGTTCAATTGACTGTTCAATCGATGTAATTCAATCGATTATTTTGGTCAGTCGATTGAAAATTGAATCATGTCCACATTGAACGATAGTTTAAATTTGATTTAAATTGTCAATTTGCTCGATCGAAATTTGATCAGACCAGTTGGAAAATTTTAATTGATTGCTACCACATCGAGTGTAAATTAAATACTCTTCCTTGTCCCAACCAATTGTGATTAGATCCAATCAATTAGCATACTATTCTCTGTACTGGTCGGCAGAATAGGATGTTTGTATGGATGCTTTTTTTGACTGTAGTCAGAACACTATGATGACTATGCATAGGGCAGGTTATCTTGAGGCTGCTGTTGCAGTAATGGAAATGTTTAAGATCGAACACTCAATGTGGTGTGTCATTCAATTCAATTAAAATCGATGTACGATTCAATGGTCGAATACTTCGATCGAATTGATGATCGATTTTTTGCAAATTGAACCATGTATGGCTAGCTTTACTCTAGCACATTTTTTTATTGAGCCCATGGCCAACGGGTGGCTTGATTGTCCTGCTCCTTAAGGATCCAAGGACACTTGGTGACTAGTGGATCAGACAACCAAAGCAAGTCTCCCAAGTACTAGGGACCATGTGGGAACCTCCGAAGAGGACTCCCTTGGTGGGCCGGAGCCATAAGCAGTCTCTCCCCACCACGTTCATGGGTTTAAGTCCCGAAAAATAAATAAATATGTGCCCTGTGCAAAGCATGGGGCAGCCCAAGTGGCAGGCTATAAAAATTCCTCTGGAGGAGGCCAAAAGGCCACCCCCAGGAGGCAAGTACTCAAAAAGATGTGCGTCTGGTGAACAGTGTCCAACTGCTGGTCCCCAACCAGTGAAATTTACAGCACCCCTGGGTCCCGCCCAGTGGCACTGAATGCCGAAGCCACATCCTCAAACCCCTGACCAGTCGCAAGAGCAGCACAGCTGCTCCTAATAGAAGACATGATGATACTCTCCTCTACCCGGGAAAAAGCCACAATTGCCCAAATCAAAGACCGGGGAGGTCATGGCTTCCCAACGTCACCTACCAATTACCCCTCATGGAAGTTCCGGGTACATGGGAGACACTCGACCATGCCCCTTCAGCATCCAAGCTGGACCAGAAAATGCAGGAGTTTGCACCATTTGCAATGTTCATCAGCGGTTCTGGATGTACATTTGGCTGATGGGGAGAAAAGGAATTCTTTCTTTTCTCCCCCACCCACTATCCTGCAGTGAGGATTATTCCAGGGCTGTGGAGTCGGTCGATAAATTGTCTGACTCCGACTCCTCAGTTTCTGATACTTCCGACTCCTCGACTCCGACTCCTCTGTATTAAATATGCTAATGTATTTATACATCAATTGAAGGAAAGTAAGGCAACATACATTAACCACAGAACTACTGGCCAGGAAACCAGCACTGGACTGTAATGGCCAATTAAAGCAGAGAAAGGGAGTTAGGCAGAAGATGCTGCTGCTTTTTCCTTAAGCTAGGCACCACGCTGTGATTGATCGGGGATCAATTAAATAGAAATCAATGTGCACCACATGGGCACATCGATTCCTGTTATATGGGGACCCCTTCTCCCCAGCTTGTGTGAACCACAACACGCCACAAGCTGGGGAGAAGCTGCCTCACTCACACAGTTTCCGAGTGAGTGCTGGCTCCGCCATTTCATACTTACAGCCGACGGCTGAGCAGAAGGCATGAGCCGCAGCTGTTCCAATACTTTCCATGAAGACTCACGTCTCCATGCAAAGTATGGGAGATTGAACGGGGTTTTCCAACATGTTGCAACCCCATTCAGTCGAGTTCCTTCGAGCGGGCTCTATTGACCCCCCTCGAAGGAAGGCACACACGGGAAGGTTTGTAAACAGATTAGAGCACAATCAATCACCGTGACCGCCCAAGTTGATTGATTGTACTGAAATATTTTTACAGATCTACCCGTGTGTGCCAAGCTTTAGTGTTCTGATCTTCTGCTGAAGATAGGGCAGTGGAAGGCTCCAAGAAGATGCAGGGCGAAGGGGCACTTCAAACATGATTTCCCTTGAATCCCAGAGTCATGTGTAAAGTTGAAGCTAACAATTTAAGTATTTGTCGCCTAAGCTGAAATACAGCGGTTTTCAAATGCTTTAAAGCTTCAGCCTTGAACAATTGGCAATCCATTCCTTTCACTTACACAAGCGGCTCTAGTCCGGCAAAAAACATTTACTCCATTATCAGAGAGTTAGGTTAGGATCACAGTGGGTGTGCGCTCCCTGTAACAACGGAACACAACGGCGCTGCCGCACTGTCACTGTGCTTTATGTCCCATGTAGTGACGCATACAGTCAATGTGCAACATGCTTCATGGTCATGTGATGTGTTCGCTCTGCGGTAATGTTATGCACTGCGCGCATTTATTCTTATAGCAGAGAAGTCGTTCATTATCACCGTTTGTGAATTGGGACATTTCAACTTGCATTATCTTTTGTTTTTTAATTCACATTTAAATTTAGTAGGAGTCAGAGACGGTTCATTTTTTGCCGACTCCAGGTACCCAAAATTGTGTCTGACTCCACAGCCCTGTAAATACCTTCTCATTTAAGAAGACTTGACTGTGCTAACTTAATCTGTGCAAAAACTACATGTGCTAGAGTGCCCTTTCCTCCCAGCTACAACGGCACTTGGGCCCTAGCGGCTGTATGATGTCACAACCGCCCAGGTATATTCTGTGGTATTGTGAGATTGTTGGACGCAGTGCTGGGAGAGAAATTATGAGCATCTCTCTCCCAGCAACGCCCTCCATGCACACTGCTCATCAAACTTAAAAAGAAATTTGTGTAGCAGTTCTCCAGGCTTTCTGCTGACAGGTGAGTATTATGTTTATTTAATGTACTTTTTTGTTTAAAACTGCTTTAACTCTGCTAGCAAAACTGACTCAAGTATAACACAAACTTTTTTTTTCAGCTCATTTTAGGTGCTGAAAAATTCACTTATTACTTAAAATTAAAGACCACGTTTCCAGTAATCACGATAGATTCAATTGCAAATCAGTTAGTCTTGGTACTCTAAAGAGTCCCTATGTGGCAGCGTTGGAATTGACTCAGGAAGAAGAGACTGATCAGTTCAGGAGTCGACAAGAACAGAAATATGAGCAACAAAGAGACAAGCGTGTTACTGGTTTCTCCCATTACTGTCCAGTCACAGAAAGTAGAAGATCCAGAGTGGCCTGGGCTCAGAGGAACCGGGTCATCATGTAGCAAAAAAAAAAAAAGAAGCTATTTATTCTTCCTATAGCAGCGATTCAGATCACATATTTAAATGAAGATTAATATTTTGCAGTGGGATATTGCTTATTCACCAATAAAGAAGAACCACACCCAAAGAAGCGCAACACACCCATATCCAGCACCATCTGGTTTTTAGATTTAAGATTAACTCAATACCATTCTTGGTGGTGATTATCAACCCAAGAATGTAAAGCTAGCCATACACGTGTAGGATTCCATGGCCAATTGATCACTCACCCAATTGATTCCGGCGATCTCAGCGGGAATGGGAGCTGCGATCAATCTGCCAATTAAGAGTATCCGATCGCTGCATACCACCTTGTCCAAGTGATCACGTCCAATTGATCTGGGGCTCAGAATTGGATCAGAATTGGATCCGACAGAGAACCAACATGTCCAATTGATCTGGGGCTCAGAATTGGATCAGAATTGGATCCGACAGAGAACCAACGGTTCTCTGTCGGATCCAATTCTGATCCAATTCTGAGCCCCAGATCAATTGGACGTGATCACTTGGACAAGGTGGTGTGCAGCGATCGGATACTCTTAATTGGCAGATTGATCGCAGCTCCCATTCCCGCTGAGATCGCCGGAATCAATTGGGTGAGTGATCAATTGGCCATGGACTCCTACACGTGTATGGCTAGCTTAAGACATGTAAGGGGTAGTCAATAGCCTAAACGAGGTTGTATGACGCGTTGGCAGGACGTACACTTCTCCCATGTTTTTTGTTTAGGGGGGTACTATAATTCACTGTTGGTTATTGATATGTATTTTTTTTACAGAGAATTTGTCATCAAGATTTGAGATGAGTGCTGTTAAAGCCTGCTCTGACTACTCAATGTAGTCTAAACTGTTTTTGAGTTCTCTCTGTGTTAATGCATTGCGCTGTGCTAGGTCTTCCATACTAGTGTATTTAAGATGCTTATACTTGGGCAGTAAAATGCGCGTTGCAGTGCGTTATGGAAACCTATGTACCCTACTTACATGGCTACTGTGAAAGAGCCCTAGGGCCAGAATCCTGAACAGGTACTTCAAACTCCTAATCTGAATAATAATGACAGAATAGTCAGAAGGCAGCCGTAGAAAGGTATCTGAAATTCTTAATATTGCCAACAATGCAATGGCCCAGGCCATATAACGAATGTCACCATCTAATAACAGGTAAACACATACTTTACCCTTAACAGTCATACAGGCCAGAACTCCAGATGTTAATTATATTTAGCTTAGAGCACAGTATACTTGGTAAGACTGTGACAACAACAATGGTACTTCATGCACATATGTCCAAACCCTGAAGTCGAAGCCTCAACTACAGTACAAGAAATCAAAGCCAATAAAATATAAGCTACGATAGTAGAAGAAAAAGTAAAATAAGTAAATGAAAGGAACAGCAGGGGGCGCTGCTGGATAAGATTGTGAACAAGGCAGCTTGGGAGATATGACAGCCATAGGATAAGAAATTAGGTTTAAACTCTACTCCCACAATGCACTACTCAGAGCATCACATGCATGCCTATGTCAGAGGGACTTCTATTGTCCATTATCTGATAAAGCAGGATAATGAGAAAACTAATGACTGCCTTTTACTCGCCTGTATATGACATTACAAAAAATAATAAAAAGATAAAACCCAAGTTTGGCCTCAGAACTCGGTATTCATTAAACATTCGGAATGATAGATAACGCTAGAAGCCTTGTAACTACTATATATATTCTGGCTTAAAGAGCGATACAACAGAAACACTACCGACCTCAAGCAGCTAGCTGCCAATCAGGAGGCTTACAAGTCAGAAGTGACCTGGTATAGTCCACAAGACACCCAGAAATAGTATTACTCCTCTATGGAGTCAGTTTACTAAGACATCTAGGTGGAGAACCAGTTAAAAAGAAACAAATCGTTGATTTGTCTTGAAAAATATTGTGGTACATTCCCCTTAGGAATTAAAAATTAACATTAGGTGGCGATAATAGGCCAGAATGCGGCTTTAAAAAAAGGACCTTTAATAAGTAAATCCTGAATGTCCCTTGTTGTCCATCCTCTCTACTTCTCTGGGCCCCGGCACAAAAGACATCATGCATCTCTGAGAGAAGTCACAGTAAGCAAAATACATCATCACACTGTGTAATGAAAACTACACAATGATGTTTTCTCCAGCTTGAGTCTGAATCACAAACACACGGCATAGGAAAGAGGAAGGGGGGGGGGGGGCGGTGAAGTCAGAGGAAGCATCTAACCTGGACTAACTAACTTAATTGGTTCACAAGTGTTGGTTGTAAGTCAAGAAATTTTTTCCCATAAGAAATAATGAAAATACCCAACCTTTTCATTATAATAAAGCATTGTATAATATGTGTAATTTACCAATAAACACCAATAATTTTCCTGGTGTTCCCAAGCCCACCGGAAACAAAAATGTGTAATCACCATTTGCGATGACAAGTTTGTCTTTTAGGAAGAGAGGATGAGATAGATGGTGGTTATTGTTGGGAAGGAGAGAACATCAGGAATCCGTCTCTCTGGTCTACTTTCTCTCCTTGAAAGAGTCTTCTGTAGATTGGAGAGATGGTCCATCATGATGTGCTGTTCCTCTTACTGACATCAGGTCACATGAATGCCGCCATGCAAGCAGAAACATGTTTTGGCCTCGCCCATAATTCATAACTCCTGTTGGTCTTACATCAAGTCAGTTGTAACTCACGGGTCCACTGTATATACTTTACATTTAAAAGATAAATTGGTTACTTTGCACAACAGAATGCACACGTATAGGGCAATACAATTCTATGTAATGGGTCAGGGTCCTGGGTGTGTCAAAAGAGACAAGAAAAGAAAAAGTCAGGGCCCTGCTCCATGTTCCTTTGCAATCTACTGGAAGACAGCAATCCACGTGTTGGGCTCTTCTGCTGTGAAGAAGTGTCCTTGCCCAGAGCTAAAAAGGGTCTGATTAGGGAAAGTTTAGGAAGTCATATTGGGAAGTCACAGAAGAGCAGCCAACCATCACCTGAACTGCCAGAGGGAGCGTGCTCAGAACTGGTGCCGTCTCTCCCCCTGACCCTCTACACACTGCCAGTGTCAAATAGACGCCGGTGGTGTGTGGGGAGAAAAGCGTCCGCACCCCCCCCCCCCTGCGGCGTCACCAATGAGTCATTTAGCTTTTACAGGTTTTGTTTTTGTAAAATTAGGTACTGCTGCTTAAATCAGTGTTGCTTTATACTTTAGTAAGTACAGTAAGGTCCGGTTCTTAGAAAAGCGGTACAGGCAATCGAAGCAGATTACTTTGTGAAGGGGAGAGACACCCTCCTGCTGCTCCCCTCACTGCCCTGGTCGCATCAACGAGACCGGGACTTTGAATAGGAAAATCACTGCTACCTTAACATGGAGGTCAATGGTGATGACCCCCCCCCCCACAGCAGACCCGGAAACAATCAGCGAGTCCACCGACAGTCAGTATCTCTGGCATGGATAGGTGAGTAAGTTTCAGGGTTCAGCAAACTTACCCCAAGCTACACTAGGACTAAACACTAAGGACGTTAATGGTTTTATGTAATGTTATGTAATATATTAAGCAAAGTATTGGAGACATTGGATCATCAACATAACCAGGTGACTGGCATTTTCAAAGGCAGAGATCCAAAAGGCATTCACTAATTTTAAGGTAATGAGTGTCAAATTCTAAATGCTGAAACCACAAAGGGCTTAACTTACAGAGTTAAGCTGGCCATACACCTTCAGATTTCTCTGTCAGATTTCCTTCAGATCAGATC
>CM070043.1:10372264-10382293 GCA_036250615.1 Ptychadena robeensis
CCGGAAGAAATCGGGGCAGATGTCGGCGATGGTCGCCGCGTGTATGCCTGGCATAAGTAACTTATTTACAGATTATCTATACAGAAGCTTTCTGTCTGGAAATGTATGTTGCTCCCTGTAAGCTACTTACGGCATTAAACTGGACCACATCCTTTATGGAAAAGATTAGCAGTCGTTACTGTTAATTAGCGATCATTTAGCTTTCATTTGGGTTAGTGGTTCTGACCCTGGGGAGAGTGATGTGTTCTCTGATGTTCTGTCACTTAATGTGTGCGATGCTGATGCAGCAAAAGGGAAGACTTTGTGATTGAGGACATGTCCTGCATAGTGCATGCAAAGTGTCCAAGAGGGTCCTAGCATCCAAATTGCTGTTCAATTCCGAGGATGCGAGGATCCGGAAGTGCAAGGAATTGGTGGGCTCTGTCAACTCATGTATGACAAGTACCACTAAGGGCTTTCCACTCAGATCACGATGTCCAAATATTTGAATCCACTTTTAACCGTTTATTGGACAACGCCAAATCTGTAAAATGTTATCCAAATGCAAGTATAGGTGATACATTATTGCACAGAAGGCAGACTTGTATGTACTAGAAGTGTCATATAAAGCCCCCATACACCTTTAGATCTCTCTGTCAGATATCCTTCAGATCTACCAACAACTATGTGGTATAGGGTCCTCTGCGATTGAACACATGTAGACTTGATTGTTTAGAAAGTCCCTCATATTACATGGTTTTGGTAAAACAAAAGGAAATCTAAAGGTGTATGGGGACCCTAACTCTTAAGAACTATGACATTCTAGAACAAATCAAACTTACCTTAATCATTTTTAGTAACCGATACAGATCCTCAACCTCGTCACCTTCTTGAGGAGTGTATCCCCTTCCTGTGTTCAGGCTAGAACCAGATAATGTAGCACGATACAGTGGTAGCCCCATGGCTTCTGCATAAAGGTCCAATGCCTGGTAACCAACGGTTTGGTACATGTAGCTGTCCAACTCATCCACTGCAGAGAAACAAAAAGGATAAAACGGTCATACTCCAGATGCTCAGACGTTTGTGTGGTTAAGATATAACGTATATACTCAAATTTTTTAGCACCTGAAATGTGCTCATATGAAATTCGGCTTATATTCGCGTAAAAAAATGAATATCGCAGCATTTTGTAGGTGGACTTTATAGCATGTTCGGGGGCTTTGCAATTCACTCATAATCACCAAATTTGCTGGAGATGTAGAAAAGGACTGTGGGGACATTTGGGAAAAAAATTATTGCTCTAGCATATGTAGTTTTTGCATAAATTAGGTTCAAAGTCAAGTCAAATTTGAACCTATTTTGTGCAAAAACTTGATATGCTAGAACAATACTTTTTTCTTTACAATGTTCCCACATCCCTTCTCCACATCTCAGCAATTTTATTGATGATGTCATGTTCAGGGGCTTTGTAATTAAATAATTACACCTCAAAACAAAAGTACATTTGCTGTGTGTTTCTGTGCCTTAGTTGCTGCATTTCCCTCCCTAGGCTTATACTCGAGTCATTCAGTTTCTCCAGATAAGTCTTCTAAAATTTGGTACGTCGGCTAATATTCAGGTCGGCTTATACTCAAGTATATACGATAGTTACATTTATTGTGACCGGTATAAAGTGGGTACCTCTGAGCCTCTTATGTCCTCAATATGCTTGCCTAATCTACCAAGTTACATTTTTATTCTTTAATGTTCACTTTTGTGAAGCAAATACCGTATTGTGGGGCTGATCAGATGCTCCAGTTGATAAGACGCAATCAACCAGAGCGTCCTATTTTAGCCCATACTGGTAAAAAAAAAAAAACAACTGCCGGAAGATAAAAGAGGTGGGAAAGCTCCCCTTTCGGCCATACGGAGGAGTTCTCTGTCTATGACATAGAGAACTGCCCCGTACAGTCCGAGCTTTGTAACGCCAGCTCAAACTGACATTACAAAGCTCCAGCTGACTGTCCTAGCTGAGCAGATTATTGTTAGGAAGACATATCGGCCAGGTGGATGCCTGCCCCGTTCGGTGGATAACCGGTGGCACGGAGCTACCATCAGCCGAGAGTAGGGTCAAAACCAAACCCACCTGCCGGCGGATGTTCCTCCTGAATGTTTCCTATCCTCTTTCTCTGCAGCCAAGCTCAGCAGTTCCAAATTTACCTCATAAAACATGCGCACTCATAAGACATGGGGAAACGTGTTGTATGAGGCAAAATATCTGCAATAAGAAACCCAACACGTAATGACACGATCATTAAATTATAATGAAAAAAAGTCCCAAATCAAGTTACAATGTATTTGTTTCTCTTAAAGACACTGAAGCTAACTAAAGAAGGATTTCCAACAGTAGGGCTGCATTTAAATGGGCATTTTTTACAGGCTTCTGGCAGAGAACCGCCCAGCGAATGCCTCCGGTCACTTTTCTGAGGCAGCCGTGGATACTAGACTGGTGTAAATACTGCCTCACAGTGCTGTCAGTTTAGAAAGACTACCATGGCCAGGTCATGACTGATCCTGCTCTAATCTTAAGCCAGCCATACACAGTCGGATTCCATGGCCCCTCGATCACCTATCCGATCGATTCCGGCGATTCTGGCGGGAATCGCAGGTGTGATCGATTGGCCAATTAAGAGAATCCGATCGCTGCATACCACCTTGTCCAACGGATTTCGGGACGATTCCGTGTCCGATTGTCCACCTCACAAATGGCAACTCCCCCTGATGTGTGCAGAATCGGATCAAAAAGACCAACATGTTGGTTCTCTGTCGGATCCGATTCTGGGCCCCTGAACGATCGGACAAGGTGGGCTGCACACGATTCCGGCACGATCGTTTCGCGTGCACGCGCCCGGAATCGATCGGCCCGGAATCCGGCCGGAATCCGACCCGTGTACGGGGGCCTTTAGAAACATTGCAGCATCATTGCCACACAGTTACCAGACGCAGCATTAGACGGACTTTATTATCAAGCTTTGCAGCAGGAGAAAGGTTAAAACTGTAATGCGCATGCACTTTAAGCAGATCTACCACCATAAATTCTTCATTAAATTAATAGCAATAGAAGTGTCCGTAAAAGAGAGGAATGCATAAAATAATAAAAAAAAAATGCTTACCTTAAGTAAGTAATTTGAAAAGTAACAGCCCCTCCTCTCTCCCTGGCTTGTGAGGTGCAGTGATTGACTGGTAAATCTCTAATCTCGGCTCTGCATTAAAACGAGTGAGATGTATTTTCCCCATAGAAAACCATTATAAAAGCCCCCAGGTGGTCACTCGTGATATTTGCACCCTGTGCTAACCCCCCCGAAGCCTGCCAAATAAAGATGGAACCTCTCATATTGTTCCAGGGAACAGCAGGTAAGGTATTTTTTTTAGGATTGTGGAGTGCTACGCCAGAATCATACCAGCTCAGAGGTAAGTCACACTTTAATTTTACATATATCTTTTAGAATTTGAGTTTACATCCACATTAACACATCAACCCCATTGGTGGTCCAATCAATTTTGAAACAAGTGATATGAAAATATAAACTCATTAGTATATAATCTGATGGTGGCGATGTTAGAAACCGAGGTATCTATGCCCCCTCACACAGCATCATTTTGGATGCCAAGAAGGAGGAAATAGTAGGAAGCCAGCAGGACAAAAACACTGTAGGATGGCATGTACACAGCTGGAGCAGGTAAGCCATCCTGAGCATAGCTCTGGGTTACCAATTTGGATAATTGAATCTACCCTGAACCACACCGATAAGTTGTATAAAGTGTAACTTCACCCTCATATTATAAAACATCCGATACTACTTGCATTGTGCCTTCAGCCGGTTCTCTACAATGTGCAGGCATCCGCTGCTCTCATTAGATAAGCTGGTACTTTCTACAAGTGACAACATAAACAGAATATCTATAGCACGTATGGGGCCAGTGACCAAGGCTTTCCATTGTACCAAAGCCTCTGTCAGACAGCTAAGCCCTAGGCATTGCTATGTTTGTGGGGGTGTGTGTGAAGATATCTTCAGTAGAAACTTCCTGCCAATGTTTGTACATATTATAACAGTCCCATATGAGAATGCACAATGAGTGACAGCTGTAGCTCTATAGGCCATGCAGAGTTAGCGTAGCCATCCTTATACAGCAAACTTATTCTGCATTTAGGAACTTTCAACGGAAGCTCATATACATATATATACTACAGCAGTGGACTGGTAATGCAGATAATACTGGTTTTATCATCTAGTTATAGTAACATACTGTACTAGACAGATGGAGTTGAAGATTCCTTCCTGCCTAATCCCAGACTAATGATTGGCTCTAAGCATTGATAGGCAAATTAATATTTCTGCAAAGGGGGTAGCAATAGTTTTATGACTTCGGAGTAGCTTTTCAGTTATTACCACTTCCTATCACCATTGCACTACTTAAAAGTATGATTTCATGTTATCATATCACAAACATACATGCTTACCTGCACTTTCAGGAGGCTTCAAGTTAGCAAGGGCAGCAATTTGGTGACCAGCCATGACACACTGCATCATATTGTAGCAACTGTCCTTTCCACCACTAAAATAGATAGGACAATCGGACAATTGTAAGCTTTATGTAGAATTATACAGTTAATATTGCGTCTTGTTTTGACAGAAACACATCTGAGACATATAGATATACACCAACTTCAGATATTCAACCTGATCAAATAACAGACAATGTTTAATTGCAAGTGGCATTTATGTTACTTGGATCTTGGAGAACTTGCAGTGCATTTCTTCCAGATCTACATAGTCGATAACCATGTGAGACTTTTAACTTACCTCTTAGGTACAATAGTGGAAAAAGTTGACAATCCCCAAAAAAATATACTAACCTGATGTTTCTTTTCTAGTACTGGCATGATTCCTCTGCTGCCAGTCTTCCTGTATCAGTCTTTCTATAGTAATTGACATTAGACTGCTCTGTATAGGCCCCCATACACCTTACAATCTTTCCTTACAATTGCTGTACAATCACATTTTGTTCTACCAAAACCATGTAATATGAGGAGCTTTCTAATCCTTCCACTATGTATTCTATCAGGGAGGACACTTTAATCCCGGAGGGAAATACTTACCATATATATTTGGATATAAGCTGAGGTACCCAATTTTTGAAAGAAAATCTGGAAAAACTGAATGACTCGAGTATAAGCCTAGGCAGCTAAGGCTCAGAAACACACAGCAAATGCACTTTTATTTGGAGATGTTATTGTTTAATTTGAACCTAATTTATGCAAAAAAGACATATGCTAGAGCATTTTTTTTTTCAAGTGTTCCCACAACCCTTCTCTAAATCTCCAGCAAATTTGTTAATGATAGCATGTTTGGGGGCTTTGCAATTCACTCATAAAGTCCACCTACAAAATGCCGCAATTTTAATTTTTTATATTTGAGTATATACGGTACATATGCATGGTGCACCCGCAGCAATTCTTTATTGCCGCCAACCTGCTGATCAATTCCAGCACCGCCTCTTCAACATCATCAGTGGCGCTGAAGAGGCGGGGGTGGCGCAATAGACCTCTGTGTTAATGGAGGGGTGTCACTTTCCAAGTCCACACGGCCGCCATCATTGATGACACCTGGAGGGGCCCTTTGCCTAGAGGGGAGGAGGGAGGGGAACACAAGCAAATTACTGTGCACTATGCCCCAAATGCCCCTATACGGTGAAGTCGAAAAGGAGCGAAACCACCATACCGCTAGGGAGGTTCATGTACATTGAGGCCTGGTTCACACCTATCCGCTTTATGTACATTGACATGAATTTTCTTCTTTCGTTCTGTAAACAGACACACTGGATAGCATAGGCTCTTTTTGGATATGCTTAATGCTATATGCTTTCCCAATACATACAAATGGATAGGTGTGAACCAGAACTAATACTAAAGGCCCCCATACACCTTTAGATCACTCCATACAATTTCCTTTAAATCCAACAACTATGTAGTATAGTGTCGTGTAGTAACATGGTTTTGAAGAAAAGATGATTGCACAGAAATTATATGGTAAGAGTGTAAGGTGTATGGGGGCCTTTAGGCTTGAGACTTTAAATAAAAAAGAAAAGAGACATTTTAAACATTTGATGTTATGGCTCCCAGGGTTCATGTAGGAACACTGACCTATAGGTAGGTAGAGGCAAAGTGAAGTAAAATGTTAATGTTACCCTTATTTTTGATGGACTTTCCCACCCCCCAAAATTGGGGGGAAACATTTGTGCTTCCTATACAATTTAAAGGCATACAGCATGTTTCAGCAAAGAAGAAGTATCCTCTGTGCTGGAGCATGCTGTATACCGGTATTTAGTATGTAGGAAGAGCAGCGCTTGGAGACCAAAACTTACAGAGAATCACATTGAAACTTGCTCTGGCTCTCAGTGCTGGATCCCTTCTCCAAAGTAACTACCAGCATACAAACAGCCAGGAGAGATGAACAATGGTGTTTGAGAGGGAAATTAATGAAAAAAAGGTACTCATAATTGATTTCCCTCCAAAAATCCATGGTAAGTCTTATTGTCTGGTGCATCTTATCTTGTGTGAAATACTGTATATGGTTTTACTAGAAAGAAGCTGAATTCTTCTTGTGTATGTAATAAGGGGTGGACCCGAATATTCAAATCCCTAAATTTTTATTTAGAATATTGGCACTTCCAGAATTTGCGAAGATCTCTAATGTAGTGCTAAATCTTTGTAATCGCGAATATTGGAGATTTATACTTCAATAGTGTTGACTGCGAAAAAAAAAGTGCTTTTTTTTTGAAAAGCAAGGAACATTGTTGTTACTGACGCCATACACAACATTTGCATGATCGATCTTTGATTTGATTGTCTTATGCGATTTTATCAGATTTTAACCAGGGTGGATAAGAATCAATGTTTGTTTTGTTTTTTTATCTAAAAACATCTGATTTTTTAAAAATTTTATTTAAATTCAGATCAAGATATCACATGCCTCTTCTTTACAGCAAAAATGGTATAACATGAACAGAGTTGAGAAAAAGACCTTAATCCTATTTTCAGTGAATAGAATAGAAACAATATTTTTCTGATTGTTTGGAGTGGAATAGATCTGCACAAGGAGAAAGTGAAACTAAAGCTGGGAATACACGGGTAGATTCCCGTGCAATCAACCGGCGATCAATCACAGCGTGGAGACGTCACCACATGGGCACATCAATTCCTGTTACCCCGTGGTCCCCTGGGGTCTCTGCTTTTCCCCAGCCAGTGATCGGCTGGACAGAGACAGAGAGAGTCAACCAGCCTGCATGCCCCCCTGCCCTCGCACAGAGACGTGTTGGAAACCCATTTGGTCGAGTTCCTTCGAGCAGGATCCATTGATCCTGCTCCAAGGAACCATGGATGGCTCAAATCTTGTAACAGATTAGAGAAACATCGGGTGACGCCAGCACGCACGGTGCCCGATGTTGCTCTAATCTGTTTCTTCATCGAGCTGTGTATGCCTGGCTTAAGTGTGAGGCGGGAGGGGCAATCTATTTAAATTGTTATTTCTCCTTCCTAAGTACAACAGAAAAGTTGTCCAAATATGAATAATTAACCTAAAGTGGGCATAAAAAAAATTATATGACAAGTTGTTATTCTAAACTTCTTCATCTACTCGCATATTAAAGTTACCGGCAAGAATTCGTTTTTATGAATACTATGATTTAAATCAAAAAATTATTACTGACTAGTGATTTAAATTGTTATTTAAATCAGTTCAATTTAAATCAAAGCCACCATGATTTTATCCAATCGATTCCTTTGCATTCACACGTACAGCTGTTTAGCTCTCCAGACTCCCCCCCGTTAATGCTCTCCAGACTCCCCCCTGTGGCTGGAAGCATTTATTACTGCACCGAAAATATACCAACATTTACGATCCCTGCTCGATCGATTTACCATCTTTTTTAACTATAAGACCTTCCCCCCTGTGTCTTATGGTCTGAATGCGTGACCACCACTTCCGGTACCGTGCTTACCTCTCGGCTGTTTTAGCAGGCAAAGGGTATTACTCTCCCAGCTAATGTGCCCCCCCCCCCTTGTGCTGAGAATGTGCGGGGTGGGACATTAGCAGGGAAATTAACGCCCTCTCCCTGCTAAATTAGCAGGATTTCTTGAAATAAGGATTTGGCTGGGAAAGCCACATAAAAAAACATGACTTTCCCGGCCAAAACGGGAGAGTTGACAGGTATGACAGGTATGAGCCAGATCTCCCATCTGAACTGTATTCGTTATATTTGCAGAGCCCCGCAGATATAACCAATGCAGAGTGTGTGGGGAAAGCTGCACTTGCTGGTACTTTCCTCACACACACAGCCTACAGGGAGACCAGATTCCTCCGCACCCCCCCCCCCTCCCTTCCCCGTGTAGGAAGAGATGCCATTAGGTGTGCTCTTTAGTGACACCATTTTTGTGGCTGAAATTGGGTACTGCAGGGGATTTTTTCACCAATACATTTTTTTTTGTTTTCCTGCTCTAAAAACTGGGTGTGTCTTATGGTCAGGTGCGTCGTATAGTCCGAAAAATATGGAATGTTCCATTTCCATCACTTTTGGTTGATTTACCAGATGTTTTTTGGTATATCAAACCATGTATGGCTACCTCAATTTGCACAAGTGGTCTTTGTACATAGGAAGGTGCGTTCCCCAATCAGAAATTTCAAGGCACCACTGGCACAGGAAGGTAGGCAGCACACAATTTTTAGACGATGGTCCATAAGGATAAAATGGGGATGTTGTCAGTGATCGACAGTTGTCACCCAAGTGGGTTGTGTGCAAATGCTGCACACAGAGGTGCTGAGTCTCTTTTAGGCTGGATGCCAAGTGTCACACTTAGGCTATGTTTCCATTATGTCGGGACCACTCCGCGAAGCATATACAGGGGTCCCCGACATAGCATATTGACTTATCTGCTCGGGGGAGGATCTGTCTTCACTGCGCTTATCCGCTCTGACGATGTAAGGCTGAACGTAGTCGAGTACGTTCAGCCTCTGCACCGGCGGATGTGTAAATAGATCATCCGCCGAGCAGGCAATGTCTATGTGATACATCGGGACCCCCCTAAGCGTATACTCTTAGCGGACGGGTCCCGACGTAAAATGGAAACAACCATACTGTTTTGCTTACATGTCATTGTGTACATGAGCTTTCTACAAAATGAGCTTTCTACAAAATGCATTAATCCCCGCACACAGTTCCATTTTTTGCTAGATTCCCGAACGATCGCTGGGTGGGAATCGAACGCACCTGATCTCGCTCCAAGAAATGTAGATTGAAGAGGGAACATGTTGGTAAATCCCTGTTCGGTCTCCATTACTTTGGACGGGGACCAGGAATTAAGTGTGCATCGAATTCCAAACAATCGACTAATGATCGGTCGGTGATCGCATGGGAAACGACCCGCGTATGGGCAGCTTTAGGCAGCATGCCACAATGTATGATAAGATTTTGGCTAGAGTTAATGTAGAGATACACGGCTCGATTTTACTTTCGATTACCGAACGCTCAATCATGTGCAAGTTTGCGCCGATCGATCACCGAAAATCAAACGCTTCCCATTTTGAGCAATCAATCTGCTTGAATAAATGTCAATCAAACAGGGATCCAAGAGGTTTCTAAAAAAAAAATAGGAAATGAAAATAGAGGAATATATATACAGGGGTGCACATAACTGGTCCGCTGGTGCGCATACAGGTCTAAAAACCAGCTCTGCGTACCAGTTTTGTTCCTCTAAATCGCATCTGCGGACTACACAGACACGGGACAGATTGACGGGGCTTCCGTCCCCCCCTCCTTCTCTTCTGCTGTGTGAGGAGATCGGACTGCAAGCATCAGTGGGGGGCGTGTCAGGTAGAAGGAAGCTGATAGGCTCAGCACTAGTCTTTGCTGCCACGCCCCCTGTGTTCCCGAAGCAGGTGTGTGTGTGTGTTACTGATAATTGTAGTGGGTGTGTGTCAATGATCAGGGGCAGTTTGTCTGTGTGTTGGGGGA
>CM070043.1:10419656-10448968 GCA_036250615.1 Ptychadena robeensis
AGGCAGGTGAATGGATATAAGTAATGTGGGGGGGAATAGGAGATACATGTATATATAAAATGTTTCATTCCATAAATATATAGTTGTTTTATGTACGATGTATATATGTATTGTGTTATCTGGTCTGGCTGTCTGGCTAATTTTTCACAATTATAAATAACTCTGTTTTATTACAAGATTACATTAATGTCGTTTCCTGAGGAAGCCCATTCACAACATCTGAAACCACCAATCGACATTGGATACCAACTGTAGTCCCCTTGGGGACCCAGCTGGCTTCATTCGTCTCCTCCCCTTGTGGATAGAGACTGTGGTTATGGCATTGTAACTCCCAGTGACATCTTTTTTACAAGCAGTCAGTGGGAGAAAATTTCGATACTGTACGGTTATGTATGATACTTGAGACAAATTCTTTAACACATTATGTGTATTTTTAGTCGGACTACATTGTAGTACAATTTTATCTATAGATGGTCATGAGCAATAAAGACCCTTTTTTTATACATACCTTATTTTTCGGACTATAAGACGCACCGGACCATAAGACACACACAGTTTTTAGGGCAGGAAATCCAGAAAAAAAAGATTAATTAAGTTTTCACATCAATTGGGTTAATGCAATGAATTCAATGAAGGCAATTTTCAATTCAGCCAGCAGGGGTCACTAGCAGCAGTACACTCTCAAGCTCAGCGTCTTCACACTGAACACTCGGGAGGAGGGAGGGGGCAGAAATCTGCAGTCTTCTCCCTCTCTGCTCTAAACAGCTGTGAAGATCAGCTGTGATTGTGTCCGTGGGAACTGCCGAGTTATTGCGGTTCCCACTGACACTGAGAGAGGAAAAGATGGCAGTCCATCTCTCCCTCTCTCTCCATTGCCAAGCAAAGCTTTGCTGACAGGCAATTTTACAGTACAGCTGAGAGAGCCGACACCAGCCGGCATCCCTCAACTGACAGTTCCTCCAGCTCCCCCGGCTAATATCCGTGCCGGGGGGGTTGGCGGGCAGCCAAGATGCGACCACCAGCGGCCGATTGGCCGCGGGGCTCGCACATTTGGACCATAAGACGCAGGCACTTTTTGCCCCCAATTTTGGGGAGGAAAAAGTGCGTCTTATGGTCCGAAAAATACGGTATGTATTACATTTTGTTAAAATTCTTTATTGTGCCTTAAAAGCCCCACGTTCTGCCCCTATATTGCCCTTATGTTTGTTTTCAGATTTATATGTACATGACCTAATGTTTATGCCACATGTTACTGGCGTTTTATTATGTTTATTATGTTCTGTGTGTCGCTCCACAATATAACCATATCTTTTACCTCAAGTTTGTTGTTAGTTTACGTGCCCTTAAAGTCCCGGGGGTTAGCCACCCTGAATTTGGTACCTGAGTGAGCTTGGTCCAAACAGTTTTTTCTTAAGCTGGCCATACACCTGCAGGATTCTCTGTCAGATTTCCTTCAGATCAGATCAGATCTACCAACAACCATGTAATATGAGGACCTTTCTACACCTTCCAATCACTATGTATTCTATCAGGGAGGACACTATACTACATGGTTGTTGGTAGATCTGATCTGATCTGAAGGAAATCTGACAGAGAATCCTGCAGGTGTATGGCCAGCTTAAGTGTTTATTTAAGGATGTTGGCACAGACTTTCTCTCCTCTCTCACAGGCCCCATCATGTAACATGATCTAAAATATATAAGCTGGAAATAAGTGATCTGCTGTGGATGTGCCAAAGGTCTGGGCATGGTAAAGATTTTCTAACACAAGACAAAAACCGTGTATACTAGAAACTACATAGTGTAAGGTGGTTTTGTGTCTCCAGATTTAAGAAAAGTCCAGATTAAGGTTTAGGGCATCATTTAGGTTAGTGCTAATTTCAATAGAATGGGGCTGAACACTTTTAACATTCAGGGCAAAGTATCATTCTTTTTTTTTTACCTTATAAAGTTTAGGTTGTCATATTCTACACATGTATAATTGGAATTTTACACTTGCAATACAGAAAATTATCACACTCATTGTGTAGTGATAGTTTGCTGTAGCCAAAGAGAAAAAAAAAACTTGTTCATGGGTGGTCCACCCAATCTCATTGACTTTATCAGTAATACAAGGTATTGGATGACTGGACAGGTATGAGGTTCCTCCATGCTTTAACAACTATGCAGTGACAAGGGATAGCCCCCAAAATTTGATGCAATATCAAGGGACTCGGTGAAACACAGCTTGAAAATGAAAGCTGACAGTGTAAAAAGCTTGACCTGCCACCGATAAGATCTATTGCTTGTTCTGGTCCATGATTAAAAGGCCAAGGGACCTGTAGAAAGAGCCACAGACACATGACTGTTTATTTACACAGAAAGAGGGAAGGAGCCAGAGTAGAATAAAGTCTACAAGCACTCCAGATTGTCTACATCATCGAACAGTCTGGAGACCATTACAGGAACACCCCCTTGTCTTAAACCTTTGCTCCTGTCAAATGTCATCAACTTATGCCAAAAAACTTCAACTTCTCTCCGGGAATGATTGTCAAAGTTCTATTTACTAAGCAGCTAGCATTTCCATAAAACAGAGTATATTAAAAAGCAGCACCTATGGATCACTTAGTAAAGATCCCATACTGCTTTATTCACGCTATCCTGCCAGGTTAACTCTGTTCCTCACTACAGTACAATTATATGGTCATTCTGCCTGCCACTCACAGGAAGTCCAGAATATCAAATCAGGCAATTACAGTTAGCAATTACGCATGAGTGACTTGTCAGTTAGGAATGCCATGCATGGCTTAATGCACAAAGCTGTCATCCATTCATCAACCTAAGCAGTATAAAATGTTGCATTTAGCTAGGTAAAAGCTCAGATGTCTCTTTTAGTTTGGACACTAAAAAGAATTTCTTTATAGACTGACCAGATGTACTAAGTAATCGTGGTGACCTGATGGAAGCTAAATGCAACAGGACAACAACAAGAAAAAGAACAGCAAAGGGAGCCTCAAATATAATGTCATTGTAGGTTGGGTACTTAAACATGACTGTATTAGGTCATAGAGGAGTTCTATAAATGTATTTAAAGCTGCAAATTGAAGTCTTCTGTAAATTCATGGCCATCTATCATGATTATTAATATCCTCAGGGATAGTTTTAACTGGAACATCAGTTACCCATCCAATCAGAACGCATATTTAAGATCATTGGAGAGACATAATATGAGTGGCTGATTTGGATGATTTCACTCCATTGCTGCTTCTCTTTACCTTACAATTACAGCCCAGCCAAAACTTCTTTTGTTTGCTCAGTCTTTCAACTTTCCTGATTGATTCTCCGGTTGTGGTGTCTGCTTGTTCTTCCTAAACATTAAATTGTATTCTCATCCAGGCTAGGAATCCATGCTCAATAATTGTTGTCTGGGCCAATCTACCCTGAGAAAGAATATTGGTCATTTAGAGATCCAGCAGGATGGATCTATAAATGATTGACTTGCTGTTCTTTTATTAGCAAGATTCTTTCCAAACATATTCCCATATACATTAAATAGAAACATTTAAATATAATCGAAATTGAATAGAAAAACTATATGTTTGAGGTGAATTTTTTTAACACACCATAAATACATCCATTGCTAGTCAAGTGAATGGTTTCCACTGTGGTGCGTTTGGGAAATGCATAAAAAAACCACAACGGAACTCAAATACACTGTGGATGTGTCAACGCACCTTTAGGGAATGCATTGGGCACATCAAAAAAAGTATGCACCTGCACAGGATGATTGAGTTAACGCAATGCACCCCTTAACACTGTGGAAACATAGCCGAGGGGTCCCTATACACCTTTAGATTTGTCTGTCAGATTTCCTTTAGATCTCCTTTGGTTTACCAAAACCATGTAATATGAGGGACTTTCTAAACAAGCAAGTCTACCTGTGTTCAATGGCAGAGGACCCGGAACTACATAGTTGTTGGTAAATCTAAAGGACAGAAAGATCTAAGGGTCCATTCACACTGTGTTTTTTAAAGTCATTTTATATAGGTATGCATTTCCACATATATGCAAAAACACATGCATTTTTGACATTACATATGCGCTTGCGTTTTGAGTTTGCGTTTTTGAATAAATCAATGAAAAATGCTGGAAAAAGAAATAAAAAATTGATACAGCAGGGCGTTTTCAAAAACGCATGTGGAAACGCTGCGTTTTTAAAAAGGAAACGCATGCAGTGTAAATGGTAACATTGGTTGTCTAAGCAAAAACGCATGCAGTAAAAAAAAACGCATGCAGTAAAAATAAAACAAACCCGCACGGTTTTAAAATGCACCACAACGCATATAGTGTGAAATGGCCCTGAAGGTGTATGGCCAGCTTAAGTGTGATCTTTTTAAGTGACGATTCTCTGATGCATACAAACCTTCATACAGTAGTGGTCAACGTATAAAGCACAGTATGAGGAGCTTCAACTCCTCATGATCAGGATATATGATGCCACAGGAAACTGCTAGAGACTGCATACATTCTGCAGTAGATTGTCAGAGACTTAATATATAATACAAAAGACTCAAGATATACTACAGTATAATTCTCAGTTAATGCAGAAGTTCTACAAGAATCTGTGAACATGCTACAGTTGTTTTGAAATAAACCATGTTAATGAAGACTCTAAGCCCTAGGTGCCCAACCTGCGGCCCGGGGCCCGCATCGCAAGCAGCCCTTTGGGCGATGTTCCGCGGCCCCCTTGGTCCTCCACATGCGACTCACCTGTGAAGTGGTCACCAGCTGACCCAGCTTTCATAATCAACTTGTGGTCCTACATCAGTAAAGTTGTCAATGTTGGGGAAAATTGAGGAAACCAGATCTAGATATGGTGGCCGCTGCACCCAGGGTGCAGGACGGAGGGGTGGGTGGGTGCTGTCTGGTTTTGACTGCCTGTCCGGATCTGATTCACCGCCCGCTGAGATATGTCGACGGGGGGGGGGGGGGGGGGGGGGGGGGGGGGGGAGTCTAGATCGATGTTATGTGCGCCCCTTTACTGATGCCAAGGGCCGCACTCAGTTGCCCACCACTGCTCTAAGCAATTAATTTCAGCCCTTATACAATTACAGTACCCCCAGAACGGATTGCTGGGGTATATACCAGTATATCAAATCCAACGATGTGTGGTCAACAGTAGGATACCCATGAGAAGATTTTAACCCACTCATACAAGATGCACAGTAAGTAGAAAGGCCTTTAAAATCAAACATAATTTTTTGACTTTCAGATCATCAGGTCTATGGTTAACAAGGAAAAATACTGTTTCACATAGTGCCATTGTTTGGGTCAGGTTCTTTATAACACTGAGCAACAAACATACAAAGAGTATAAATACACAGCAAAGCTAACATTTCCCAAAAACTAAATTGCATTTATGCATTATATGAGTTGCGTTAGAGTGCAGAAATGCATTTTTGCACCGCATGGTAATACACAGCATATGTGTTTGTGCTCTGCTTTTACTGGCAACCCAACCTACCTTAACATCATACTGTATTGCACTGCACAGTAACACACTGTAATAGGCTAAGTGTGAACTAGGGTTAATATAATAGAGACTGGGGAAAGAAGGCAAAAAAATTTGCCAACCTTGAATATAGTAATCTTGTATTTTTTTATTAAATGGCTTAAAAAGTAGTATAGATTTACACATGTGGTTGTCCTAAACCCGCTATAAAGGGGTTCCTTATTGTTTTATGGGAATGGTTGGCACAGTGCCCACTCAGTATATTTTGGGTTGCTCTCTTGATCTGTTGTAGCTTGACTAGGTTTGGTCCTCCCTGATATGTGTACCTCAGTGGGAATAAGGTAGGTGCAAAAAGAAAACCTAAAAAATAGGCACCCTGGTCGAACACCTCTAGGATCCCCTCCTGGTTCGGTACTGCTACCACCTGCCTCCAGTCCGATACCGCTACCAACCTCCTGTCCAACACTGCAATCACTCCCCCACTGACACTGGGGGAGGGGTTTATTGCTCAGGGGAGTGCCAGAGCTATGTCAGGATTGTGTGCCCGCTTGATTGGGCCCCTACCTGCACCTGCCTGACCTGTGAGACTGCTGCTCCGGTCACCGACCCTGGCCCAGGGTGCCAGACAGGCTAGGCCTGCCTCTGAGTAAAGGCCCCCATACACGTGTCGGATTCCCACCGGATTCCGGCACGATCGATTCCGGGCGCGTGCACGCGAAACGATCGTGCCGGAATTGCATGCAGCCCACCTTGTCCAATCGATCAGGTCCGATCGTTCCGGGGCCCAGAATCGGATCCGACAGAGAACCAACATGTTGGTCTTTCTGATCCGATTCTGCACAGATCAGGGGGAATTGCCATTTGTGAGGTGGACAATCGGACACGGAATCGTCCCGGAATCCGTTGGATTAAGGTGGTATGCAGCGATGGATACTCTTAATTGGCCGATTGATCACACCTGCGATTCCCGGCAGAATCGCCGGAATCGATCGGATGGGTGATCGACTGGCCATGAAATCCGACACGTGTATGGCTAGCTTAAGCAGTATTGGGAGGAATCAGTAGAGAAGTAAAAGTCAGTGTTGGTATTGTCAGACAGGGGACCTGCTTAGATGTATCAATCTCTTGTAAAGTAGGAAAGTTTACATGTATGTCTGTAAACTGTCCGTTAATTTGTTTTTCTAGAGTTCAGCTTTGAGTTTCAGTTGACTATGGATTAAGTTTTGTGAATATTTTCTGTCCTGTTTGTAAAAAGCACTTCTTCTCATTTTGTCTCCCCCTGAAATTTTATAACTTTCTTTTATTCCTTTATTTCCTTTTTATTTACTAAAATGTTTTGTATGCATTATTCCTGCTCTGTCCTGTCATCTGGCGATTGCAGCTCAGTCACAGATGGTAAATAATTCGAATACCTCATCTTCTTATTGTGCTGCTGTCCAGTACAGGGAAAATCACCCAGGACTTAAGCAGATGTGTCAGTGCTGGCAGAGCCATGCATCATCATCAAAACCCTGCTTAAAATGAAATTGGATTCCCAGTGACAGTTCATGCAGCGATTCAGTGTAATTCCATTAGGATAGATAAACTTCAGCATAGCCTGGGACGGCTGCTAGTACTTACAAATGCCGCATGAGCTTGCCAATATACCTACGGTAATTCTTGCATGGCTGGACCGCTTCAGCCCTTTCATTTTGCACTCGGTGATATGCGGGGAAAAATGAATTATACAAAGGGGCAGATAAGAGACATGTTTATGCCATGGGTTCTTAGGAGGGAAATCCGGCATTATTTATGTCACTACAATTGGACACAAAAGATGAAGTAGGTCATGAGATACAGATAGCCATCAAAACCTCCTACCCCTTCATGACTGAGCCTCTTTTATGTCTTAGTAAATGATGGAATTTGGGGCAGGTTTTTTTTTTATTTTAGGCTTCATTACAAAGCCTAAACTTTTATAAATACAGACTTGGTAATCTTTTTGGGTTCAAGCAGGGATTTTAAATTATATAGAGATGGTCGAATTTTTTTTCAAAAATTCGACCATTTCGCCGATTTCGAGTTAATTGCAAAGCCCCTGAACATGGTATCATCACCAAACTTGCTGGAGATGTAGAGAAGGGTTGGGGTATACTCCAAAAAAGAAAGAATGTCTCTAACACAAATAGTTTTTGCACAAATTAAGTTCAAAGTCAAGTAAAAATTTCGAAAATCGGAATTTCGACTTTAACTTTGAACTCAATTTATGCAAAAAGTACATGTGCTAAAGCAACACTTCTTTTTTTCAAATGTTCCCACAACCCTTCTCTACATCTTCAGCAAGTTTGGTGATGATATCATGTTCAGGGGCTTTGCAATCAGCTCACAAAGTTAGCAAGTCGAAAAATTCGACCATCTCTAAAATTATACCGGAAGGGAAAATTCTTGGCATTAAACTAGGTAAAGATTGCCAACATCCCAAATAATGTACAAATTATTAAGGGAAAATAGCACCCTAGTAGCCTGTAAATACTAGACAGGTCTACTTAATCGTGGGACTTTTAACGGCAAAATCAAAACTCATTAATTGTGTGCAAAAGTAAACATTTATTTACAGACTGTCATGGAAATATTGTGTCAACCATTTTACAAATTATAAATCGATTCTTTAACAAGTAAATGCTTTACACAGTCCTCTGCTGATTCAATAAAGGAATGTTCATACACACTCTGGTATAATGCAAGGAATACCTTTACTTCTCTAGGCAGGAATATATACTTTCACTATACCTGATACCAGGTCCATATGGTACAAATGCTACAAATAAACAGTACAAACCATTGACTGAGGCTATGAGTCCAGTGGGAAAGGTGCTGTAATCCCAAGGCTCTGTTAAAGGGGGATTCCTCCTATCTCAATACCAAGCCCAATAGCAAAGTGACCGTTGCATGGGAGAGATTATCTTTGCGGTTCCTTCAGCCTAATTGATAGGCCCAATTCCACAGGGATGTTTTAGCAAAGTCCACAGGAGCTTGGTACAAGTGCTATAAGCGGATTAAAACTTGGGCCCCTCCTATTAATCAAATTTATACCTTGCATGACATGTCAGCACCTCCCCTATTACTTGTTAGAACCCTATAGTATACAGAGGAATTTCAGAAAACTATTTACTGTGTCAAGCTAACATGTTTTCAAATAGCTTCCATTAGAATACAAGTATATCTACTTTTCTATACTGCTTTTCATATAGAATCGGTACAAAGTGAGAAGCAGATTTTGTGATGTATAAACTCAAATATAAAATGGATGATTTTAGAGTAGGGATCAGTAAGGAAGAAAAAGTAAGTATATGGAATATGGAAATATACAGTGGCTTGCAAAAGTATTTGGAACTTTTCCACATTTTGTCACATTACAGCCACAAACAAGACTCAATTTTATTGGAATTCCGCGTGAAAGACCAATACAAAGTGGTGTACACGTGAGAAGTGGAAAGAAAATCATACATGATTACAAACATTTTTTACAAATAAATAGTTGCAAAGTGGGGTGTGCGTAATTTTTCAGCCCCCTGAGTCAACACTTTGTAGAAGCACCTTTTGCTGCAATTCCAGCTGCCAGTCTTTTAGGGTCATGTCTCTACCAGCTTTGCACATCTAGAGACTGAAATCCTTGCACATTCTTCTTTGCAAAACAGCTCCAGCTCAGTCAGATTAGATGGACAGCGTTTGTGAACAGCAATTTTCAGATCTTGCCACAGATTCTCGATTGGATTTAGATCTGGACTGTCACTGGGCCATTCTAACACATGTAAATGTTTTGTTTTAAACCATTCCATTGTTGCCCTGGCTGTATGCTTAGGGTTGTTGTCCTGCTGGAAGGTGAACCTCCACCCCAGTCTCATGTCTTTTGCAGACTCCAAGAGGTTTTCTTCCAAGATTGCCATCCATCTTCTCATCAACTCTGACCTGCTTCCCTGTCCCTGGTGAAGAGAAGCACCCCCAGAGCATGATGCGGCCACCACCATATTTCACAGTGTGGATGGTGTGTTCATAGTGATGTGCGGTGTTAGTTTTCTGCTACACATAGCGTTTTGCATTTTAGCCAAAAAGTTCCATTTTGGTCTCATCTGACCAGAGCACCTTCTTCCACATGTTTGCTGTGTCCCCAACATGGCTTGTGGCAAACTGCAAACGGGACTTCTTATGCTTTTCTGTTAACAATGGCTTTCTTCTTGCTACTCTCCCATAAAGGCCAACTTTGTTCAGTGCACGACTAATAGTTGTCCTATGGACAGATTCCCCCACCTGAGGTGTAGATCTCTGCAGCTCGTCCAGAGTCACCATGGGCCTCTTGACTGCATTTCTGATCCTTGTTTGGCCTTAGTTTAGGTGGACGGCCTTGTCTTGATAGGTTTACAGTTGTGCCATTCTCCTTCCATTTCTGAATGATCGCTTGAACAGTGCTCCATGGGATGTTTAAGGCTTTGGAAATCTTTTTGTAGCCTAAGCCTGCTTAACATTTCTCAATAACTTTATCCCTGACCTGTCTGGTGTGTTCTTTGGACTCCATGGTGTTGTTGCTCCCAATATTCTCTTAGAAAACCTCTGAGGCCGTCACAGATCGTGTGTATTTGTACTGACATTACTGTAGATTACACACAGGTGCACTCTATTTAGTCATTAGCACTCATCAGGCAATGTCTATGGGCAACTGACTGCACTCAGACCAAAGGGGGCTGAATAATTACGCACACCCCACTTTGCAGTTATTTATCTGTAAAAAAAAATTGGAATCATGTATGATTTTTTTCCACTTCTCACGTGTACACCACTTTGTATTGGTCTTTCACACGGAATTCCAATAAAATTGCTTCATGTTTGTGGCTGTAATGTGACAAAATGTGAAGAGGTGAATACTTTTGCAAGCCACTGTTACTCCGATACATATGTACAGGAGTTACCGTATATGCCGGCGTATAAGACGACTTTTCAGTACTTTAAAATCCTCCCCAAAGTCGGGAGTCGTCTTATACGCCGGGTGCTGCAGGCTGGGGGGTGCAGGGGACCATCTCTGGAAGCCGTTACTGTCTGTACGATTCCGTGCTGCCTGAATCTGCCACGCTGACTAATGATACATTGTATCAGAGCAGAGCAAGGGAAGAACAGGGCAGTGTTGCCATGGATACATGATGCTATGCAATGATTACGGAGAACACAGGCTGTAGCTCTGTTTTAACCTTTTTACATTCATAGCAGAAAAACCATTTGTAGTATAATGATGAAACTTTCAGGGTCAGTAATTCTCACCTACTACTACTTACACCCCGGGTAGTCTTATACGGCGAGTATATAACAAACTCTATATTTTAACTGTAAAAGTTGGGGGGTCGTCTTATACGCCCAGTCGTCTTATACGCCGGCATATACGGTATGTTATCTCCATCTACCCAATCATGGTTGAAGATGCTGAACTAGGAATTGCCAGGCAGAAGATGCCTTAGCAAGAAAGTTTGTGGGCAAAGTCCGGAGAGAGAGAGAGTTTCCAGACATCTCATTTGTGAATTGGAGGCAAGTATAGTTCTGCTTTAAGAGAACTATGCTTCTGCTTTCCCATTATAATTGCTGTGGATAATCATAATGTAATTAATCAAAATAAGGAAGAGTGTCAGCAAAGCAAGCACATTTTTCTGGATATTGAGCAAAAGAAAACAAAATGCACACATTAGCATGCCCAGGGATATTCTGTTTTCCAAATGCACATTGTTGTTTTAACGGTGTAACTTTAAAGACTTTATTATTGCATTTCATTTTTATTTCTATCACAATAAAACTTTAAGTTTATGTACTGCAGTTAGACTATTACATGTTTGGATAATGTCAGCATTATACTGGCATGAAATAAATATTCTCATGTAACAGATAACGGCAAAAGTAGAATTTTTTAACTTATTTGCTGCATGTGGTGTGCATAATGTCTGCAGCAGAGCTTCAAAGGATGCAAAACATGGATTCTATTTGGTAGAATATAGTTACACTAAAACAGGGGTAATATAGTGGTCCCAATATCAAAATTACTGTGTAAATTGTTTCAGGTAGAGTGTGGTTTCAGTAAGAGTGGAGTCGCTCCCCCTGACTCGGACAGCACGGGGGTATCAGTACTCAGATTTAGGGAAGTGCTGGCAGTTTGTCCTCCCAACACTAGTGGGGGCCCAAGTGTAGAAGTAATAAAGGCATCCGGATGTTTGGGGCTCAGTGTCTCTGCGAAACATGAGAAGGTCACGCAGAGGCTTCTAACCCTTCCTTCCTCAGAGCAGGATACTCCGAACGTGCAGGAGGCTCCTGAGCAACACAACCAGCGCTCGGCTGAAAGACCCTTTACTATGGACCCTAGTATAGCGTGGCACAAGGCTCCTGTCTTTACTGAGAAGGTGGTCCTTAGCCAGCCTGCTGTCGGAGAAGCTCTGATCCTTCCTAAAGGCTGCTTACCTCTGCAGCAGTTCCCCCTCGGTCGATGTGCCGTTTATCCTTGACGAGAACAACCAACAAGGGAAGGACACCAACTCCTCTGGTGAAGTGCCATTTGATGGGACTTGGTTACTAAATTGACAAAACCTTAAGTGGCTGTATTGTCATGTTGAGTAAAGGTTGTGATGAAACGCGCGCTCTTGTGTGGTTCCTGATTTACTACCCAACACCTGCTCTTTTACAAGAACACTAACCTGGAATACCGTCACATTATTTAAACACAGGTCACTTTTAACCACAAAATTTGCCATCTCTTCATAATGACTCAACACACAGCCATTAATAACTAAATCTCAAGCAACAAAAATAAGTACACCCCTAAGTAAAAAAAATAACCAAATTGTGCCCAATTAGCTATTTCCCTCCCTGTTGTCATGTTACTTGTTAGTGTTACAAGGATTCAGGTGTAAATGGGGGGGGGGGGGGGGGGGGGGGGGGGGGGGGGGGGGCAGGTGTGTTCAATTTTGTCTTCGCTCTCACATTCTCTGATACTAGTCACTGGAAGATTAGCCTGATATCTTATGGTAAATTACTTTTCTGAGAATCTGAAAACAAAAAGAATTGTTGCTCTAAATAAAGATGGCCTAGACTAAAAAATTATCAACACCTTGAAACTGAGCTGCAGCATGGTAGACAAAACCATACTGCGGTAGAACAGTACAGTTTCCACTCCGAACAGGCCTCACCATGGTCAACCAAAGAAGTTGCGTTCATGGGCTCAGCATCATATCCAGATGTAGTCTTTTGAAAATAGACCTATGAGTGCTGCCCGCATAGCCAGCAAACAAATGGCTGAATCCTAAGGACATGGATTACTAGAATCATATTTCGTGGTCTGATAAGAACAGGACAAACATTTTTGTTTCAGTGGTTCAATGGTGTCTACCATGTGTGGTGGCAACCAGGTACAAAGACAAGTGGTGGTGGCAGTGTCAAAGGTTGGGGCTACATGATTGCTCTTGGCACTGGAGGAGCTATAGTGAATATAGTGAAACAGATATATTATATGTAGTGGATATGGTGAAACAGAGCATGATCCCCTCCCCTTCAAATTGGGCCACACAGTATTGCAAGATGATAATAACTCCAAACATATCTCCAAGACAACTGCTGCCATATTAAAGTTATTGCTAAAGGTGCTGAACTGGCCAAGCAAGTCTCCAGGCCTAAACCATATTAATCATATGTGGGGAAGGTGGAGGTATGTAAAATCTCTAACATCCACCAGCACCGTGATGTCATTGTGGACGAAAATAATTTTTCACTTAGGGATGTATTTTCTTTTGTTACCAGAGGTTTAGACATTAATGACTGTGAGTTGATACATTTTTTACACTGCTATACATGCTGTACACTGACTACTTTACATTGTATCAAAGTGTCAAATCTTCAGTGTTGTGCCAAGAAAAGATATTATAAGCTATAATATATAACACAACGTGAGGGATGTACTTACTTTGGTGATATAAGATATATAAATACAGTGGATATAAAAATTCTAAACACCCCTGGTCAGGTTCCTGTGCTGTACAAAAATGAGACAAAGATAAATCATTTCAGAACTTTTTCCACCTTTCATGTGACCTATAAACTGCAACACTCAATTGAAAAACAAACTGAAATCTTTTAGATAGAGGGAAGAAAAATCTAAACATAAAAAAATGTGATTGCATAAGAGTGCACAACCTTAAACTAATACTTTGTTGAAGAACCTTTTGATTTTATTACAGCACTCAGTCTTTTTTTATGGCATTCCAATTTGACCTTCTGAGTATGCATAAATATATACGTAATTTTAGGACTAGGTTCCCTGATGCTGTACTTGCCACCACCTAAGTGGGCTTCCGTGCTGTTGGCCGAGTATGCACTGATTGACTTTGTGAGATCCCGACTGTGAGTGGAATGCTATACACCTAAACTGTTTTAAATGTAATTACAATGGGCATTGTTGTAATGCTTTGTTGTTGGTTATAAGGGCGGATGTACGCATTATCACACAGTAGTCTTGTACCAAGGGGAGTTATAGGTGGGGTTTGGGTAGGACAGAGTAGGGTTATATATGGTTGAAAAAGCTTCCCATTGTTCCTGTTGAGCCCCCCAGCATCTGTAAGCAGGAAGTGATCTCATATCCAAATAGGAAGTGAGGTCCTCCTGGAAAACAAATGGCCCTGAGAGATCCACCCTTGTAAACCTCTCTTAATGTGAGTATCTTGTCTGTCGTTTTCTTTCATTTTGTTTTATCTTATCCTATTACACATGATTTAACCATTTGTTGTACTAGGTTGTGCACCTCTGTCCATGTTCTTATTTGTCTGTTATAGTGGGCCACACTCCTCCATTTTGAGAGCTGCACACCTACACACAACTTAAATACCCACCCCTCATACTGACTCCATTTTACTCTGCAACCTTTGCTCAGGCCCCATACACCAACTGAGGGCCTTTCTGGCCACTTATATCACTATAGCTGTGTAATCACTGCTGAAGGTTGTGCGCAACTACCTATTATCTTTCTTAGTTTATATGTTCTCCCTCTCCTGTTCTATGGCCCTTTTGCCGCCCCTACCTCCCTTGGCCTGACTAAGAATATGGATAAGCGTAATAATCAGATATGTGTCATGACGTGGAGTGATCCCCCTGAGGAGGCCAATAGAACAGGATGCTGAAACCTGTCGGGGAAATGGACCCACACAAGTGACATTAATGGGGCTTATTTGGACTTGGCCGGATGTTTTGTTATCCTGTATTTGTATATCATTGTTTACATTGTACAATTTTAATGCCCACATATATGCCCTGTATGTATATTTGCCACTGAGATCCTTCAAGGCTAACCTCAGTGACCCCCGTGGGTCAAATTTGTGTTTATTATAAATTTTTAAAGGGATTGTGGCACCCAAACTTTACATCCGCCCTCGTTCATATCTAACACCTTTGTCTTATCTCTCCCTGCGTAACCTTTTGGGTATGAGTCTATCAGCATGGCCCATTGTGGCTTGGCAAGATTTGCCCACTCTTCTTTGGAGAAACACTCCAAATCTGTCAGATTGTGATGGCATCTCCTATGCACAGCCCTTTTTAGATTACGTCACAGAATCGGATTCAGGTCTGGGCCATTCCAAAACTGTACTCTTCTTCTGATGAAGCCATTACTTTGTGAATTCAGATGTATGCTGAAAGATGAAGTTTATGTTCAGCTTTCTAGCAGAAGACTGAAGGTTTTGTTCCAATATTGACTGGTATTTGGAACTGTTCATAATTCCCTCAATCTTAACTAAGGCCCCAGTTCCAGCTAAAGAAAAACAGCCCCAAAGCATGATGCTGCCACCTCCATGCTTCACTGTGTGTATTGTGTTCTTTTGATGATGTGCAGTATTGTTTTTGCGCCAAACATATCTTTTGTAATTATGGCCAAAAAGTTCAACCTTGGTTTCATCAGACCATAACATCTTTTCCCACATGCTTTTGGGAGACTTCAGATGTGCTTTTGCAAAATGGATGTTTTTCTTTGTTAGTAAATGCTTTTGTCTTGCTACTATACTATACAAGACTGCTATACTTTATACACACACATCTGAAAGAGTCAGACAGCATCTTTAGAAGGAGAATGGTATTGGCTTCCCCCATGTGTAGCTGTGCAGTACATAAAGCAGGCAGACCTAATTAAGATGTCATGTAGTAACTTTAACTGTGATTTTCAGTGCCAGATGTGGTAGATGTTTTATCTGATAAACTGCTGACCTTTTGAATTTTAACACTGCAGTCTCTAGAGTTTACAAACCATTTGACAAAAGAAAAAATTACAAAAACATCTAGTTAGTGGAAGTTTTCTGGACAACAACACTTGAGAAAGATCAAAGCAAAATGGCCAGAGCTAAGTAATCTACCTGATAAATTTACCATAACAATGAAGTACTGAACACACAACACATCTGACTCACCAAGCTCAGACTCACTATGGTTGACCATCTTTTTAGAAGGTGGAGTAACCTTACATATGCAATGTATATAAATTATCTTGGACACATGACCTGTTGAGCAATTTACCTTCCTCCTCAGCCTACAGTGTCTAAAACGGATAAGAGCATCAATGATGCACAGTACATACAATGATAACTATTCATTTCATCCACTATATCAAACTTCAAGAGGTATTTTTTATGCTTTCTCTTCTCGTATTGTTAAAAAGAGATGAAAAAGCAAAAAACTACTGGAAGTAGTTATCTGAATGATTCTGCTTATTAATGTCTTTTTTTGGTGTGACTATATATCTGGGCAATTGCATGCTGTGCAACTTATTTACTTCCCAGTCATCATGTTCAAGCAGTGACACCAATGTTTGTTCTTGTGGTTTTTGCTGATTATTCTCGCAATATACGATTCTTGCCTTCAGCAACATTTTAGTTTGTGGCCTCATTTGCAAAAGTAATTTACAGCTGTACTGCCCGAGCCTCATGTTCTGGGATCACAATATATCAGACACTATGAGATGGAACGGCTTCCTAGCTCGGGGTATAATATTTATATATATATATATATTTTTCCCTTTTTTTGTTAGTTCTGTGCTACTCTTAGCTATAAAACATCCTGGCATAATATATACTGGAGCAAATATGGAAATGTTGTCAGCCTCTATTTCCCTCTGGCTTGTCCCATTGTATCTACCTCAATAGGCTTATTTTGCAGCTATGTAAATCTAACCAGTATGTAATGGAGTTGTTAATCCTATCAGGGCTCTGCCAGGGGATTGTGGAGGAAATGCTGTGCAAAGCGAGAAAAAGAGAACACAAAAAAAAGAGAACACTGTACTCAGGGCCATCTCACTGTTACACATGCCCTCCTGAGAATACAGTGATCTATTTGTAGTTATAAATTGGGATTCATTGCCCTGGGAATGTGGTAGGGAGGCACAACAACAAAACATACACTGCTTTTGTACCTGTGCAATTGTAACCAGTGTATAAATGAGCCATATGTACCTTATGGGTGCCAATGAAGAAGCTGGCCATGTATAGGTAGATGAAGTGGCCCAACATTGTTAATTGGTGGTGCAGTAAACCTGATCCAAATATTCATGTGACCAAAAGTGGTGGGTGCTCATGTAATGACCGGACATAGCACCATTGTACATTTGGTTGATGCAATGTAAATGTATGTGTTATATTTTAATGCAAGTCCCTTTGTATATAGCTGCTGCTGGGAACCTTCTAGAGGCCAGGCCAAGATTTTCCCGCCTTTTTCTCTTGTCAGTTGTTTATTTGCCCAGTGACAGGGACTGGCCATGCCCCCTTGCTAGTCAATAAATATTCCTGTCACAGAATGTTCTAGGCTTTTTGCTAGCCATCATAAGCAGCCACTGGTCACTGCCCTAGCGCATATACCTCAGTAGGTGGAACCTGTGATGGAGGTGACTTCGCTGCTGATTCATTTGGAGGCGATTAACTGCTGATGGACACCGACACCGGACACCGGACACCAAAAGGATTGCCTGGCCACGACTATACTTTTGGACTGCTAAATTTTGGATGAGCGCCTCAGCCTCCTTGTGATGCCCCATCTCTGCAATTCGCGTGATGGTGAAGAGTGTACATAATACTGCCAGTAAACTGTAAATACCCCCTATTCAGCCATGTGGACATTACTTGTATGTGAGACAGTGTGGAACCTAGGACATCCGAAAAGAATCCGATCATGTGTGGTTACAAAACCACAACACTACACTCATCTACAGATTACATATCAGATCTTTCTTGACTGATTCGAATAAGTGATGAGCAGCATAGACAAAATATTGCAAATTTTTTTCGCCTAATATTCGCAACAAATTTATAAATTTGAGAATTCAGGATCTTCAGTCATTATTACCTTCATTGGTAATTCAAAATTATTTTCGCAGTAAAAGTGCAGATATTTGCATATTTACGTGATCAACACTACTGATCTTGATATTCGTGCTTACGAAGATATAGTACTATATTCAAGATTTTTGCGAATTCTCGAAGTGCCAATATTTGGAAAAAAAATCACAATTTGAATTTTCGCGATCAACACTTATTATAATGAAGGATAGGCATTAAGCCAAAGCAAGTATGGGTGCTTTGGCGTACCCATAGAAAATTAAATGGTCAATGCTGATCAATTTGTTCATGGTAAAAAAAAAAAAAACAACAATAGAAACGGATGCGTCATGAATGCATCCCTGATGGTTCCCTGACACATCCCTAGCGCATCCCTAATGCATGGGTTGCGTTTATTGGATGCGTTAACGCTGCACATGCTTAATGCATAGTGGAGCCTAAACCATGGTCTACGGACTATTCAAAGCTCTCTTTAAAATATTGGGACTATATACAAACATGAACAGAAATCAAAAGCGTCAATCCATAATTCTTATGAAGTCCAGTCCAAGGTTTTAATAATGGTAAAAAAAAATAATTGGCAAAGCCAGGGCTTTGTTCCATAAATATAAATAACGGTAAATATAAGCTGGACAGTTGTGATGCTTAAGGTTACATCATGGAAACAACTCTTTTTTATGCAATCACTTTAGGGGCTCAAAAGTACAGTGAGGCAAAAAAGTATTTAGTCAGCCACCAATTGTTCAAGTCCTCCCACTTAAAAAGATGAGAGAGGCCTGTAAACATTTAATACATTTCCCAATCTATGATTGCCTCAATCAGAAACATCTCTGCCTTAATATTTTTCACCCCCCGATGAAGTTGATTCTGACAAAATGTATGTTGGGGTGACTTCGGTCACTTTTTTGGCCCTCCCTATCTTTTGGAGAGGTGGTGAAGGCATCTTATGGTGATTTAAAGGCGCCGAGTCAACCTGTTTAAACTATACCACAAGCAAAATTTCTGTCGACAATAAAATATGATTATAATTTATAATGATTATAATTTTTTCCCCTCATTTAGTTACGTGTTGATATTTACACTGTTGACTTGGTTACTTATTATTCAAGCCTTAAAAGTCCCCTTGCCTCTGTGAATGCAGAGGACATTTGTGCTTAGGGTTCCAACGTTTTCATTACACCTCCAATTTATTTATTTTTTAAGGCCTGTAATTTTCATCATAGGTCACCTCAACTATGAGAGACAGAATGGGGGGAAAGAATCCAGGAAATCACATTGCTGATTTTTAAAGAATTTATTTGCAAATGATGGTGGAAAATAAGTATTTGGTCAATATAAAAAGTAAATCTCAATACTTTGTTATATCCCTTTTGTTGGCAATGACAGAGGTCAGACATTTTCTATCCATGCAGATCTTCTCTAGGGCAGTGATGTTTTAGGGCAACACGGACATTCAACTCCCTCCAAAGGTTTTCTATGGGGTTAAAATCAGGAAACTAGCAAGACCTATAAATGTTTCTTACGAAAACAAGTTTCTTACACTCATGGCTTACAAAGCCTGGACGGTGTGTTAGGGATCATTGTCATGATAAAAGACCAAGCCACGTTTCATCTTCAATGCCCTTGCTGATGGAAGGAGGATTTCACTCAAAATCTCCCGATACATGGCCCCTGATGTTTTTTTGGGAGAGAAGTGGCTTCTTTGCTGCCCTTCTTGACACCAGGCCATCTTCCAAAAGTCTTCCGCTCACTGTGCGTGCAGATTCGTTCACACCTGCCTGCTGCCATTCTTGAGCAACCTCTGCACTGGTGGCACTCTGATCCCACAGCTGAATCCTCTTTAGGAGACGATCCTAGTGCTTGCTGGACGTTCTTGGACCCCTGAAGCCTTCTTAACAAGAATTGAACCTCTTTTTTGGGATTTTGTTCATTTTCGTGGCAAAAGAAGGAATATGCAATTCATCTAAACACTCTTCATAACATTCTAGAGTATATGCAAATAAAAACTTAAGCAGCAACTTTTCGAATTTCAAATATTTGTGTCATTCTCAAAACTTTTGCCAGGACTGTAATATGTTCTATAAGGTTCCTGGCCTGTTTCTTTATGAAATCTAAGACGGTATCTCAAAAGGATATGTATATTCTCCATTTACCATATTGTGTTCCCTCTACAGAACAGAATGTCCAAACGTCTCTTAAATGAATGCCTACAAAACTCAGCGGTGAGGAAGTATGTGAATTTTGCTTTGCAGATATACACTTGTGTGTATTGTATGTTTAAATATTCTCTGTGAATTGAATTAATTGAAATAGTATATTTTAAAGGTATTTATTGATGTAGGGGATGTGATGCATCTTAATATACCCTGTTCCTCTTCCCAGACTTCGCTAACCCTAGCAGTGTTGATAGCGAATATTCCAATCAGAAATTTTTAGGTGCAGGTACAGGTGCGTTTTGCGCAACAAAGGTAATAATGACTAGAACCCAAATTCTCATTTTTTTTTATTTATTGTTAATATTTGGCAAAAAAATGTATATATTTTGCGAATATGGAAATTGCCTATGCTGCTCATCACTACTAGAAAGACATGCAGCTAAAATAATTGAAATACTTACATGATGAGTAGGGGAACTGCAATGCAAGGCTTAATTCATTGACAATTTGTAAATTATGAAGAAGGGTGTAGTTGGATGGTTTTACATAATTGGGGGTGATAGGGTTAAGCTAGGCATACACTGTTCGATTTTAGCGTTCGATCTAACGATTAAAGGTATGATTAATCGGATTCCCCAAAATTGGGGGCAAAAAGTGCCTGCGTCTTATGGTCATTCGGACCATAAGACCGAATGGCCGCCGGTGGTCGCACCTTGGCTTCCCGCCAGCTCTCCCAGCATGGAGATTAGCCGGGGGAGCTGGAGGAGCTGTCAGATGTTCTCCCATCTGAACTGTGTAATTGCCTATACCAGCCCTGAACTGGCATAGGCAATGAAGAGAGAAGTATAGATGAACTTGCATCTATACCTATCTCTTCTGTCCGTGGGAACAGCAATCACTCTGCTGCCCCACGGACACAGAATCAGTAACATTGGTAGAGGAAGGGGAGAGCAGAGCAGAGCAGAAGACAGCCCAGCCCCCCGCCCCCTTTCCTCCTGCCGATCGGTGTGAAGTATGAAGTTTTGCTGAGTGTACTGCTGCTAGTGACACCTTCTGGCTGAATTGAAAATTGCATCCATTCAATTCATTGCATTAACCCAGTTTATGTGAAAACGTATTAAATCTTTTTTTTCTGGCTTTCCTGCCCTAAAAACTGGGTATGTCTTATAGTCCGGTGCGTCTTATAGTCCGAAAAATACGGTAAATTGTATACTGGTTGGCTGCGAGGTAGGTAGATTTGGTGGAGAGAAGGAAAATGTTATCTTTGCAAGAAGTTTAAAGAGAGGTGAAAGCTTCTCATCCACCCTCCCCATGATTTGAAATTGTAATAAAAGCTGGTAACTGAGGTGCAGGTTTTTCTTCCTTACTGCCATGAGGTGGCAGGAACCATTGGTGGTATGATATATTGATCATGATCATATAAACTAGCAAGAAGGTTTGTTGCAATATCAGTGGGGTCTATGGGCTGCTTTAGTCATCACCAGTGCTGAGTAGCATAGGCATTATTTGTGTTTGCAAAATATCACAACTTTTTCGGCTAATATTTGCATTAAATTCTTAAATTCATTCTCCATTCATTATTACCTTCATTGCGCAAATCAGCACTTGCATGCGAATATTGCGAACGCAATGCATGGTAGTTCCAGGTACTGAAAAAAAAATCTAATTATGATTATGAAGATATACCGGTAGCTTTATATTTGAGATATCAGCGAAGTGCCGATATTTGAAATAGAATATTCAACTATAGAATATTCGTTATCAACACTGATCATCACCAAGTTGGTGAGTTGTGACTGGGGACATAAATTTGTGTCGGCTGACACTGGTGATCTGGGGTTTGTTAAGGGTTTGTTAAGGGACTATGATAATTTTACTCCAGTCTGGCTTTATTCATTAGATTCAAAAGTTGGGTAGTGGGGGAAGATTTTTCAGGGGGGGGGGCACACTGTTTTGGTATGTAGTTTTCATCTTATATATCCAGGTTATTGAAAATCTCTGAACTGAGCAGTAAAGTCTAGCCTTCTGAATGAATCAGAGGTACTGATCTGGTTATGCTGATTTTTAACATTAAAATTACTGCTTTGTTATATATTATAATGCTATAAAATGAAAGAATATTTATGAAGGATTGTAAAGTTATTTAAAGATGTATTCAGCAAGGTGAAATTATAAATATCCATTTTTTTTTACATACCTGCCTTTTAACACTTAAAGCTGCTTGGAATACTCAGAACTGTCATTCCAGCATGTATTGTATAGAAACGGTATGTTTCTGATTCCCGATTTCTGCTGTGAGGTCTTCTGTCTTGGCTCCTGCTCGCCTCCTGTAACTCAAACATCCTCAGTGTGAATCAGCAACATTGATTTCTTCACCAGCAGCTGTGCTCAGAGCACCTATAAATAAAATATAGTTCCATAAAGGAAGCTGTAAACTTCACTCTCTCATGTGTGAGAATTATGGATATTTATATTACTGTTGTCAAAAATGCACTTTCTGGAATTGAGAAACAGCCGCTGGCCGGGGGGGATTTTACCACCTAATACCTAACGGAAGTAAGGCTGTGTGAAGCTCAAAGTGTACTGGGTGTATGGTAACAGGTGGGAATGTATTTATCATCCTGAATCTTGTCATTTGTTTACAATTCATCACACAGGGTTAAAGCCAGCTGAGGCCTGAATACTATTTATAATGAAATGGTTATGGTGTTTAATAGTAATGACCAAACTGTTCGCCAGGTGGACATTTCCGATGTTCGATTTGCCTACCATAGGTAAACATGGAGGCAAAGTTTAACCAATTGGCTATTTTTCCCACCAGGGTATCACTCCCCCTATAGTAAAATGATCCCTGCAGCCATATTAAAAATCTTAAACTATTTATACAAGTACATTTCCATTATTACATATATATGTACAGTATATGAGCATCTTTTTTAAAGCTGGAATTTCGCCCCATACACATTTATATGTAATAATTGTAAGAAATGATTACACATATGGAAGGAGTAATGATGATGATCATTTGACCTCTTACTCCTTCTCAAACCATTAACCACTGAATAGCAATAAGCGCATTAAAAGAAACTTTAAAAATACAGTAAACTAATTGTATCTGTAATCATGAAATAAATTACAGTTAACATGGAAGAGGCATTGGGGTTCTATAAACCCCTTACACATATGCCACCTTTAACCCTATCTCAAAATAGCAGACAAATCAAATAACTAAAACTGCATTAAATTACATAATTTGTCACATAATTGTCATAATTAAAGTGGTTTTAAACACAAATGAAAAAAGCAGACATACATTAAATAGACACAATACTTACTTGTCAGCAGTTCAGATGCTGGAAAACTGCGACACAAAAAACCCCCCACAACATACTGACCTCTTTTACTTTCAGTTCTGATGCCGGCATCTTAGCTCTTGGAGAATTGCAGCTGCTTCTGTCCCTCACTGCCCCCCCTTTCCCTCCCCCCCTCCACTGCAACTCCCCCTTCTGTCTCTTCTCTGTCGGAGCTGGAGAGATTCAAGTGGGGGGGGCAGTGTGTGGAGGAGGGAATCAGTGGCTGACAAGTTCGTGCCTGGAAGAGATTTACTACAGATGATAAACTGAACCACATTATGGTAAGCCACATGTAATATTCGACCACTTCTTACCTGCACACAAGTGTGTGCCTGATTGTTTAATATACTCTTAACTAGTGCGTTTTGATTCCAGAGCTCTCCAAGGTAAAGCCAAAGCCAGGATACTTCAGAGACAAGTAAGCAAACAGTTTTCATTTTAATTTTTAAAAAAATAAAAGATTTTGGTTATCTAACAATTTAACATATTGTGATATGCGGTTTTTGTAATCTATCAGGGGGATACTTGATTATGGGTATGATTTATGATTTTTTGTCATTCGTCCCCCTTTTTCTCTATAGGGCACTTCGAGAGGTTTCTGTATACAGGCCCTAATATGAAAAGGAACGGCAGTCCAAAACAGAATATATATAAATTAAATATGTTTACTGTCTCCATAGTAGCTCATTTAGTAATATTCAGCTGTGTCACTTCAAACTTGATATTCAGGGTTCTTCTTACTAGTAGTGATGGACTGAACTGTTCGCCGGCGAACTGTTCGCGGCGAACATCGCATGTTCGCGTCCGCCACGTGTTCGCGAACATACGGCGAGTTCGACCCGCCCCAGATTTTTTTTTTTATTGAACAAACTTTGACCCTGGAGCAGTCAGCAGGCATAATACAGCCAATCAGCACCCACCACGTCCAGTCACGGACCTCACACCCCCCATCTACAATAGGAGAAACGCCATTCACATCTTGCTGCAGATGGAGACAGTTAGTTGAGATAGCTGCTGCTGTATAGGGAACGATTAGCTAGTCAGTGTTCAGTGTGATCTGCAGTCTACTCCTTACAGTGCTTCTAATCTGCTGTCAGGACAGAGTCCTGAAAAGACCCCAAAGCCCTTTTTAGGGCTATTTTTCACTACCCTGTTGCCTGTGGGGCTGCTGGCAGTGATTGTGCAAGCCTCATATCCACAGTGCCTACTGCCAGTGTCATATTGGTGCCACTTGTTACCCCAGGGGATTTTTCACCCTATTTTAAGGCTATTGCAGTGCTTCTCACCACTTACAGCCTTGTGCCAAGGGTGTGCGCCCACCGCCCAGTGCCCGCCCATGTATCTGGGCACTTTGTTACCCCAGGGGATTTTTTTCACCCTTGTAGGGTATTAATAAATATTGCAGGGCGTCCATTACAGCCTTGTGCCACGTGTGTGCCCGCCACAGTATCTGGTGAAAGGGTAATACCAAGCAATTTTTTTTCACCCTTGTAGGGTATAATAAAAAGTGCAGGGGCTTTCCGTCCATTACAGCCTTGTGCAACTGGTGTGCCCAGCCACAGTTTCTGGTGGAAGGGAAACCCAGCAATTTTTTTCCACTATCCATAAAGGGTATATAAAAAGTGCAGGGCTTTCTGTCCATTACAGCCTTGTGCCAACTGTGTGTGCCCAGCCACAGTTATCTGGTGAAGGGTAATACCCAGCAATTTTTTCACACTATCCATAAAGGGTATTAATAAAAAGTGCAGGCTTTCTGTCATACAGCTTGTGCCAACTGTGTGTGTGCCCAGCCACAGTTATCTGGTGGAAGGGTACCAGCAATTTTTCACCCTATCATAAGTGTATTAATAAAGTGCAGGGTTCCGTCCATTAAGTCCTTGTCCACAACTGGTTGTGCCCGCCACAGTATATCTGTGGAAGGGTAATACCCAGCAATTTTTTTTTACCATACATAAAGGGTATTAATAAAAAGTGCAGGGCTTTCCGTCATTACAGCCTTGTGCCAATGTGTGTGCCCAGCCAAGTATCTGGGGAAGGGTAATACCCAGCAATTTTTTTCACCTATCCATAAAGGGTATTAATAAAAGTTGCAGGCGCTTTCCGTCCATTACAGCCTTGTGCAAGTGTGTGCCAGCCACAGTATCTGGTGGAGGAATACCAGCATTTTTTCACCCTATCCATAAGGGATTAAAAAAAGTGCAGGCTTCGTCATACAGTCTTGTGCCAAACAGTGCCCCAGAGATCTGCTGCCACAGGCTGTACGCAAAAAAACATAAAATGACAGGCAGAGGCAGACCATCCGCAGGGTCGTGGTTGGTCGTGGTGTGTGGTGAATTTCCTTTGGCCCTAGAATAATGGCCAGTGTTAGAGGCCACTTCTGTCAACACAAGAAATGCTGGGGACTTAGTTGACTGGTTTACAAAGGAGGAACCCAATCTTCCACATACACACTCTGACCTGGACACACCATCCTCCGCTGCTCGGCTGCTGACCCTCTCAAGTTGCCACTCACCTGGCCACCAATACTAGCACCACAGCCGACATTTGAGCCATTAGAGGAGTTGTTCTCACAATCCTTTTAGAGGAGAGAGTGATGCGCAACCATTATTGCAGAGCATGTAGTGACATGACATGCCTTGACAGGTAGCATTACACACATGGAGGTGCGGTGTGATTTGACGTGATGTTGTACCCGCTGCTGCTTCCTTGCTGAGGTGTCAGATACAAGTGAACTGTTGAAGTATGATGACGATGTGTCCGGAATGTCACGTGGGTGCCCACACCAAGAGAGGAAGAACAGGGGGAAAAGTTCAGATGGAGAGAAGAGAGGGAGAGGAGGAGGAGACGAGTGTAAGCAGGGGCAGTCATCCGCAAGGAGCTAGTGGCACAGTCAGGCAGCATGTATCGGCACCGGGGTCAGCCAGACAGCACGCCATAAACCATGCGTTGCACCACCACCAGCATCATTGACAAAGCTCAGCAGTGTGGCATTTTTTGTGGTGTCTTGCGCTGATGCCAGCGATGACCATTTGCAACGTGTGCAATAACGATTACTGAGCGTGGGAAGTCCAAAACCCCACCTCGGTACAACTGTTTGAGAAGGCACATGATCTGCATCACAAACACCTTGGGAGCACACACATGGCTACAAGCAGGACACACACTCGAAGGCACCCTTCCTCTGTCTGACCCAGCATCCTTAAGCCACTGCAACCACGCTGTCCTCATTGCCCACCTCTCTCAACCACCAGCCACTTCGCTCTAGCTTTGAGTTTCACGTCCAGCCATTGGCACACGGTAGGTGTCAGTGAAGGACTGTTGAGCGGAAAAGAAGAAAAAAACAAATGTACACAGGTCACCGGCACCCCCTTGCCCGGCGTCTGACAGCTGGCTTGTGGAGCTTTAGCACCGCCAGCTTTACCATACCAGCTGGTGGAGTCTGAGGCCTTCAAAAAATTTGTGGCTATTGTGGAAACAGCAGTCGAAGGTACCCGGCCGAATTTTTTTTCACAAACGGCAATCCCCAATCTTTATTCCCCTTGTGGAAAAAGAAAAGAGTAATGGCATCTCTGGCATATAGTGTTGGGGCAAGGGTCCATCTGACCACTGATACCTGGTCTGCAAAGACCTCACGGTCAGGGCAGGTACATCACGTACAATGCGGCATTGGGTAAACCTGTGACAGTGCCCAGCATGGAATGCGGGCTCTGCAGGAGTGGTGACCGCCAAGATTGCAGGAAGGCTGCTGCCACTCTCTTCAACTCCTCCTACCCATTCACTCTTTCCTCCTGGTCTCTCCCATCATCTGCATCCCTGCAGCTCCAGGGATCCACATCCCGGATACGACAGTGTCACGCTGTTTGGGGCGACTGCGAAAGAGAGAGCACACCGGACCAGCACTCTGTCGCCCTTAATTCACAGGGGCTCAGTGGCTGACCGCACCAACTGGGGATTGCAAGTGGTGTGTGGCAAGGAAGCAATCGTTGCGGCATGATTTGGCAAGTGTACAGTGCCGCAATGTCTTAATCTGATTGTCAACGCTTTGGCACAGTTACCCAGGCTTACAGGACGTCTCAAGCAGGCTAGGAAGGGTTGCCCATTTAGGGTTCCACCTTGGCATTGAAGTTTTAGAAATTCGCGGCGAAAGAACATGCCAGTGAGGCTCTATTTGCGACAGCCGAGCGGTGGAATAACATAAACATGTGACCATCCCTGATTTCACACAAGAGAAAGCTGTCAATGAGTATCTGTATCACCAGGTGCTAGGACAGCCTCTGCGGACTGGGTATTTTTTGCCATCGTTCTGGAGCCCATGCGCAAGCATGTAGGCGATGGTCCTTTTGAAGAGGTGACAACCGTGTAGTTGCAGCGAAGGCACAATCAGCGCCTCATTCCCATTGCTTCTTCCTGGAGCGTGCCTGCGAACGAATGCTGGATCAGGCTGTGGAGAGCGTGAAGAGGAGAGTTTTATGGTCACACACCAGAACATTAGACCTCGCTGGCGACCTGCGGCAACGCGGAAGAGGGTCTGAGGAGTCAGAGGAGGAAAAGGTGTTTCAGGAGGAGGAAGACCACTCTAAGGCCACACCGGTGCTCTTGTGGTCACCATCTGGACCGTGTTTGAAGGGGGGGGGAGGAAAGACTCAGACTCACTGAGGAGGAGGGAACTCGATTGAGTAGATGGAATTCCTTGTGCAATGGGTCTGATGCTTCGTGGCTGTTGAGGGACCTCGATCAAAAGAATGAAGGGAAAGATCTCCTGCCGGTGGCACACTACTAGACCAGCACAAGCAGGAAAGTAGTGGACAATGTTAACGGTTCCCAGAGGTCTGAGAGGATTGAAGCAGCAGTTTGAGAGCTAGCTAGGCTACAACATTGCTCTACACCGCTTTTTAAGGGTGATGTCACAGCACAACGTGACTCTACTAGGGGAAGAGGTTGGACACTAATCTCCTGCTACGGCAAGGACAGGGCCGCTTCACAGACATGCTGTTGATGGAGGACATGCGCGAGATTTTTAAGTCCTACGGCATCGCCACAGCCCTTCTGGATCCACCTTGAGAGAACGACTGGACCGACAGATCACAGACACCTGGCCCTTAACTGCAGTATATGGACACGCTGAGAAGCGATGTGAACCCTTGACTACTGGGCTGTGCAGACTGACCTGGCAGACTATTCCCAGTTTGCTCTTGAACTTCTGTCTGTCCTGCTCTAGTGTCTGTAGAAGGACCTTCAGTTCTGAGGTGGCATGTGAAGCGAAGTCGCCTCGGTCAAAAAGTGTGGATCACCTCACTCCTGAAGATGAACGAGGCGGATCCGAAGGGACAAGGGGACGCAGTGGGGAACGTTTGCCTAGCAAAGGCCTGATTACATGCCTTGGCCTAAAATGGCCCCCACGCTGCATACCGCTTACCGCATACCGACTTGAATGAATCTCCGCACCACTAGGGTTCAGCCCGCAAGTTTAATTTCATTCTCCTGGAAAACATCAATTTTCTGCCGCTGCTACAACGTGGCTGCTCAACATAATTTTTCTGTCATGTTAATGACAAATTTATGGCAAGTGTACTACTAATTTTCTGGCCTCTGGCTGTGGCTGCATAAAAAAGGCACATACATGTGCCACTCCCGCTTGTGATCGCTACTTGTCGTGGTTTTGTGAAGGGGTTGCGTATCACATGAAGCGATACCAATGAGTGTGTGGCCATGCTGGCAACCCCAGGAGAAGCGATGTTCATATGATCGACCCAAAAGCGATCAGTTAATAATGTCGAATGAAAAACTTTTTTTTTTTGGATACCAATACGGTGCCCCCAGGAGGACTTAACGCACAAGGTACCTCTCTGAGAACTGAGACGGTGAAATTCCTCCAAGACCCCCCCCTAGGGAGTGAGTTCAGAAACAGTGACAGATGCAACCCCACAATGCATGACAACGCCGCGCAT
>CM070043.1:10456163-10468743 GCA_036250615.1 Ptychadena robeensis
GGAATCTGTATGTTTTATATATTTCATGACATGCTCATCTCATTGTGTTCAATACGTGTTATGACTAAAGTCACTAATAAAGCTACTATATTACCCTTGGTTACTCTATTTGAGACTCACCCTACAGTTACCCATAGGGCGAGGGAACAGAAGGTAGTTTTTGGAGTCTGTCCAAAACTAGAAACCACAGCCTTGGCCAGAGAGGGGCTTTAAAGTGTAAATAAATCCTCTTTTTTTTTTAAAAAAATCTACCCCAACATACAAACAATGCTAAATGCATTTAGGGGATTTTTTTTTTTTTACAAAAAACACATTTCCACTTCTTAATTACAGTGTTTTTCACTCCATAAGACACTTTTTCCCTTAAAGAATGTGTGTGTCTTATAAGGCAAAGGTCTTGACCACCACGGCCAAGCACCACTGACAGTCTGGCCAGTAATCTGCTCAACCGGTCACTCCGTACTCAGGCCACCCTCCTTGAACTCCTGCTTAGCCAAGACAAACCCTCTGCTGTGTATTGCTTTGAGCAGGGAAAGTGAAAAGACCTGCACTCCGCTGTGTTTGTCAGCCGCTGGCATCCTCTGAAAGCTTCCCCCCACACACCTCTATATACATCTGTATATAAGGGTGCACTCTTATGAACCACAAAATACAGTACATTTATTCTTTAAGAGTAGTTTAGGTTTCCCATAAATAAATAAGGACTTATGTCAAAGCGCCAATTTTCTTAAAGGTTAAGTTATTCTCTTTATTAGTGTAAAATTCACAGTACAGTTAATGTCGGCGCGTTTTGTGGTGTTAACACCACTTCTTTAGGACAATTTGTATGTGGTCTCCTGTATCCCTTTAGTACTGAGTATGAACAAGTAAATGAAGGACTCCTTCAAAGAAAATTGCCACCTTGACATAAGTCCTAAACTACTCTTATACTTATACACGAGTAAGATCAAGGACAAATGCCACACTGTTGTGATTCTCCAGCAAACGAGACATGGGAGTCCCGGGATTTCACCAAAATAGCCCAGTTTTTTCATAAATCCCGGTTCCGACCGTTGCAATTTTCCCAGCTCAGGGCCCCCAGCTCACCTCCTTCATTATTACCAAATTATGAGTTTCTGGTGCTCACTGGGAGTTACTCCTGCTGACGCCTTTCAGCCCCACCGGTTTGACGCTCTGGTACAACAACCAGCGGCCTCCATTTCCATTATCTACAAGTCCCTACTCCTGACAGCTAATACTAAATACAGCTTAATCCATTCTACGGTTTGGAAGAAGGACTTTGCTACGGTGGACCTGGCAGATAAACTCCTGCGGGGCTACCAAACAGTGACTAAACGAATCACAAGCGAACACTGGCGTGAAAAGCAATATAAAATTTTGCACAGGTCTTATCTGGGATTTTACCCTATTTTCTCCCCAGCTCAACCTCATGTGGTTGCATCTGGGTCCTGTCCTAAGTGTGGCTTGGTAAAGGCCTCCCTTAGTCACTGTCTGTGGTTTTGCCCTGCAATAAATAAGTATTGGCAGGAGGTGATCTTGTATATTTTTAGAGTCACGGGGGAAAGTGTGTGCCTGGACCCGCTGCTGCTGGTATTTGCAGTCCTGGATCATGAAGTCCAACTTCCTCCCTTTCGCAATGGGCCCAGCTCTGCCTGCTCGCCGCAAGACGGTGCATATTGCTGAACTGGCTGTCTCTATCAACCCCAGATATTCCCCTGCTGCAACGTACTTTGGCCGACCTATTTAGCCCAGAGGGTTTGGCGGCCGATTCTGGCACTGATAAGTCTGTGACACAATTTTTCAGGCGGTGGAAGAAGTATGTATCCCTGATGCTACCCCGGGAAGACATTACCCGACTGATGTTGCGACACCGCCATTCAACGTGGTATGCCACTAATGACCTACATAACGCACTGGGACCCCTCAAACGAACTTAATGGACTATCATGACTTAGATGTGCACTGACAGATGGCCTACTTTAAAGAGAATTTTTTTTATTATTAGCTACCCAATTTTTTGAAATGTGCCACATCCCAAAGTAAAATTTGAAAAGAAAAGTGAGGAGTGGTGGGTAAATGCACTCTACATTGACCCCTATACTTCCCCACATGGATACTAGGGACTTGGTGGGGGACATTTAAGGCACCGGTTGTATGTGAATAGTCACAGTCATATAAGAAAAATATATATGTAAAAACAGTTTATTTAAAGTAGTAGTTAGTCAAGTGGTCAAAAGTACCAACTTCTAATGTATATGATTTCCAGGATTAGACATTACACAAAGTAAAATATCAACAGTAAAGAACATACAATAATGGGCAAGGTATATGACACCAAGATATTGTACAAAATTATAAACAACATATCCTCGACGCGTTTCGCCGACTTGGCTTCTTCAGGAGGTTTACGCATGTTGTCTTTGTCTAACAGGGTCAAACAATATGATCTTATTAAATATTTATACGTCTAAGCATAGTTAGAATAGAAGATTTATTGATCACACAATTTTTACTTACAATCTGGCTATATAATTGGTTCGATTGGACACTATTGGATTCCCATCTGCAACCGGTTGAGATCCCCAGGTCCGAGGGGTCATCCAGCCACCCAATGCCCCAGCTGGGAGGAGGCGGTTTGTGGGATAACGGGGGACCCCAGTGGGGGCTCGACAACGAGCACCAGCCACCTACGGATGGAGATATTAAATGGTGCCTCCTCAAGTAAGTGCCTCCTCTATCTTTAAAAGTTCATTGTGCAATATGTTTTTCCTCTTTGTTGTTATTTGTTATATACTGGTTTGTTGTCCTTTCTGATACTGAAGTCACATTCTCCCTGAGAGACTGCTTTTGTGATAATCTATTGCTGAGTTTGGATATCTGACTCTGTATTATGGACACTGTTTGTAAACGTATAAAATGCAAAATGTTTCATAAAAAGATTTATAAAAAAAAGACTTCTCTAGGGCCGCCTCTACTCTCTGGAACTCTCTCCCTCGCCCCATTAGACTTGCTCCTACTTTTGCCACTTTTAAAAAAGCTCTAAAAACCTACCTCTTCAGTCTGTCCTACCTATCTTTTTATTCCTAACATCACCACCATGCCAGTCCCATCCCCCCCGCCTATTGTATACTTTGTTCCCCAACCTATTAGATTGTAAGCCCGACAGGCAGATTCCTCTACTCCTCCTGTGTCATAAACTGTACCTGTATGTACTATCCTATGTTGTATCTCCTATTGAATGTATTGTACAACGCTGCGTAATATGTTGGCGCTATATAAATAATTCCATTTCTTGTTCATCTTTACCTCCTGGGCGTTCTGCCCAAGTTATCCTGGGGTAAGTTTCTCAGCTGATAAAACTCACCCCGAGATAACTATTAAAAAAAAATCTATATTTTGAGTTTTTTTCCGAAGTTGTTGAGGGGGGTGGGTTGCCAGCAGCCCCAGAGGCTCCCTTCGTGTAGTCTCTGGCAGTGAGTCACAGTCTGCCAAGCTGATCGGGCAGCCCGGCGGCCACCGAGGCCCCTATATGCTGACCAACTAGCTGCGAAACCCGTAGCTGCTTGGGCCCGGGACAGGAGTGCCCTCTGTCCCCCCCAGACGGCGGCCCTGGCTCAACTCCTACTGTATCATCATAACCTGTACATGTATGTATTATATTGTGTTGCATCTCAACCCTAATTCAATGTAATATGTTGCCGCTATATAAATAATAAAAGCAAAAAAAACAAGTCCTATAGCCCAGGTTCCCAAAAAGGCAATCAAGAGCGACAATACAAGAGAAGACTTCTTTCTGAAAAACTACCTACATCTGAGACGTCACTAGAAAAAGGTCATCTGACATCCTGACTGCTGGTACATGAGGTAGGATTTGTAGCCCAGAAAGAAAAATTTTTTTATACAACTAGAATTGACTCTAAATAAACCTAAGAATGATGCCACATCCCAACTTGAATTAAAACAACACACAAACAAATTCTTGTTCTGCTGTGTCCTACTGGTGCGGGCACTCCGACAGCTTGGGGATTTTCAAGGCATTCAAAATTAACACAAAAAATGCGTATAAACAATTCATTCCAAGATTGTCATAGTCCAAGAGTAAAAAAACAAATTCATCATAGAATATTCATCACATGTACTGCAGGTACATATATAATATACTCAAGCTAAGAGGGTGGTGTAAGCAGGCGGCAATTGAGAATTGATCCTCTTAAAGTAACTTTCAAGTGAATAAGGTAATAATTACCCAATTATTCTACACTGTATTCCAAATGTACATATACTTATATGTGTCTATTGTTTATCGCAGATTTATAAATGCCATGTGTTGTATATAAAACTCCTGAAGAAGCTATCAGCGAAACGCGTTGAGTATATTATATAGGTACCTGCAGTACATGTGATGAATATTCTATGATGAATTTGTTTTTTACTTTTGGACTATGAAAATCTTGGAATAAATTGTTTATGCGCATTTTGTGTGTTATTTTCAAATGCCTTGAAAATCCCCAAGCTGCCGGAGTGCGCACACCAGTAGGACACAGCAGAACAAAAATTGGTTTGTGTCTTTTTTATATCTTATCCAAGAGAAACATCGAGTTCAATCACTGCCACCTGAAATTTGGAGCTCCCATCCACTTGCATTGGGGGATAACCAAAAATCCCTCCTTCTTGCAAATGTTTTTATATTTTTTCATTTCCTAGTACATTAATTCTATCTTCTTTCCACTGTGCCTTTAATCTTCTGTTTGTGGATAACACCCTTTTGTCTATGTTAGGGCTCCTTCCCTAGAAATACATGCCCACAAAACACTTGTTTGATTTACTAGTTCCACATGCACATGCAAAACAATGACTCAGGGGTGCCCACACAAGGTGGTTACATACAAGGCATTATAAAATACCAATAGCTAAGGTAGACACAAAGAATAAAAAGTCTGGTGCACACATTAAGGCTGCTTTTAAAACAAGAACGAATGCAACACAAGAAACAAGGAATGCAAGCGTTACTGTATGTACATCATTTAACATACTTATATGAGGGTTTGATTGTCATTTAACCCCTAGTTTTAACATTGAATCCTTCCTTCAATGGTAAGGTATGAGAAAAAATTTTAACCACATCATATTCACCACGTGAAGATATGGGTCCCAGCTCAATAATATTTTTAGTAAATATTTTTTTGCACATATATATTTCTTTTTTGCAATGATATTGGAGATATAAGGTCATACTAGATTCGCTTACTCATCTTATTCTTTAGTTCTGAAAATAATTAGTGAGCTGGTAGTCAAGAGATGAGATTTTGTAGTCATCCTTCATCCTCCTCTACATTCTCATCACCCTCTATTCCTAAGCCCGACTCCTGTCCATCTTATAGAGAACATGCAGTGAGAACACTTCACATGTTTTCACGGTCAGCGGGGGCTTTCAGCACTGCTTCCCAAGTATATTTAGAACAGCTGTAGGTCAGATGATGAATTTCCTTCAGTGCCACTGTTTGTGTATGTCAACAGGATTTGGGACAATATCCAACATGACCTCGCTACACTGGAACGGCAAAAGCGTGGCGTCTCATCACGAGGCATACGGACAGACTCAGACAACACAGGCTTTTGCTTTATCTGCACAGTATTAGGAAGGGGTAGCCTCAGGCAATCCTAGTTTAAATCCTATGTAATGAACAGTGACCTACTGACTACAGAGCTTCAGGGTTTGGCTCACAATGTGATAGCTTAATTTCTATAAGGTATATAATGATGTGTCGTGTGTATATATATATATATATATATATATATATATATATATATATATATATATATATCATAAGTTACATACTATCTTGATCCTGCTTAAAAAAATAGGATTGTGCATAGCTGCCTAGGAATACAGTCGCAGCAGCTACAGCTGTCATCAGGCATGAAACATACAAAGGCCTTCATGCTGCAAACACCTGTTCCTGGAAGACTGCTGTTTCATGCCTCCCTCCTGCAACAGAGGCCACCATGAATACTTGGCCCTGTCCATGCTGGAAACATCTGTGACTTAACCTCCCTAGCACCCTGCTTAGGTCTAGATTTCTGTACCAAAAGTGCACCTTAGACTTCAATGGTAAATTTTTCATTATGTTGTAGGCCTGTAACTTCCCAAAATATGTCCGTACAAGTGTCTAGTAGACATTCTGAATATAATAATGTTTGAAACAAACAATTATGTAAAATAAAAAAAGTTTTTTAATCAAATAAATGAGAAAACACAAAAATCAGGGCACAAAGTTATGCTGCTATGTACTAAATCTTGCCCAAATAAAGTGTCTGGTGCCCCAGATGTGCCCATTTGCAGTTAACTCTCTCTAACCTGGTGGGATGGATGTGGTAAAATCACACCAGGGAAGAGAGGGTTACTGCAAATGGGCACATCTGGGGCACCAGAGACTTTTTATTTTGGTGATATTTAGTACATAGAAGCACATTGAAATAGGTTTTCTACAAAGAAAACTGATTTCATGCAATGTACTTTCAAACTTCCCGCCGCCTCACCAATGTGACGTCATCACGTCACTCGGAGGGGGGGAGAAGATGTCGGAGGATCCAGCCAGCATGTTACATCGGGGACACCGGGACAGCGCAAAACTGTAAGTATGCGCTGCCGGTGCTCCGATGTTCACTTGTTCACTGGACGGCACCATCTAGTCAAGTGCTATAGTGGGAGTAGCAGCGCTCGACGAGATGGTGCCGTCCCGACCGCTGGGGCAGTTAAACCACATAAAACCAAAAGCATAGGGAGATTTTGCATAGTGCTGCATCTCTTTTGCTACAAACTGCAACATTAATGTTTACTCCCTTAGAATCTGACAAATGTTGGTATTTTATTTTGGAGAAAAAGTTTGTTCCATGTTTTAATTATTTCAACCATGGTTGGTCAACCTGCAACAGACCAATTATTGCCACGAGATGTTATAATCCAAAGCAGAAACGTATATACCACCTTTATAGAGACCCTGTCGCAAGATCATTAATTTAAGGACAAATTGTGTAGATATGCATAGACCCAGAGACCGTTGTTAAGTGCCACCAACTTGGATGTGATATCAATGGTCCAAAAGGACATATAACTTTGATTTGAGTGAAGCATTGCCCCAGGAGCTACATAAAATGTTATACTGTATATAGAGGTGAAAAAAGGGCTAAAGATTCAATGTCAGCTTAGAAGAAGTTAGATGCTTTCAAAAGTGGAAAGGCATTCAAAGACAGAAAGACTATGCAGGGAAATCAGCTCTTCTGGAGTCGTCGCATTTCCTGGCAAGTTTATAAGCACATTGCAAGTTAATTTAAAAAAATTAAAAATTTCCAACAATTACAGATAACATTTTTGGTGACTACTGATCCATATAGTTTTACTTATATCTCTAGCTATGAGATATATTATGTATTTCCATTTTTCTAACACTTTAGACTTGTTTTTCTCCTAGACCTAGACTTATCCAGCCATGCCAAGCCTGAGCTAGTGTAAGCAGTCATTGGCAGTGACTGATTGGCACCTGGACTAGGTCAAAGTCATCAGCTACAGTTCCGGTAGCTAGAGGGATTGTTTCCTTTCAGGTTAGAGATTCATATTAATTTAATTGCGAAAGAACCAAAAAACTAAAATATAATACACATAATGATTCTGGTGAAAAGATTCATGGTTCAGCTTTATCTGTTATAAAAGACTTAATTAAACATGAAAGCTGAAATCAAACACACACACTCAGATCACACACCTCCATAAATTAACAATGATTTTCATGCAGTCTACTACTTCTTTCCTGATATATAGATGTTATCATCTTTCTGTATCCTCCATCAGGTCCCCAGTGCAGACACTCAGTCCATCAGTGGTTCCTTATCAGTTATCACTTCCAGATCTATTTCTAGGGTATGGTTAATACCACATTTATATGATCAATAAAGAAAATCTGAGCACTCCATCATGAGGCCCTATCTTGCACACCCTACACCACATCAATACCTGCATAACTTATAAAACATATCAGCTCTCTGTTTCAGTCATGGATATGTAAGACTGATGCTGTGGTCATTAGCAGCATTTTAGTGGTTTTATAATTCTCAGTTTCAATAATGTATACCTTAGTTCAATGATCATTGTTTACTTCACGTTCTGCTTACAGTATACAGAGGAGGACTGAGTCTGCAGAGGTTCATTGTATACAGTTAGTGTAGGTCCTGTACGAAACTTAACAAAAACTGTGCTTTCCAGTACGTTACTTCTCCATACTGTATGATACCTAACAAAAACAGTTTTCCAGTACGTTACTTCTCCATACTGTATGATACCTAACAAAAACAGTTTTCCAGTATGTTACTTGGCCAACACCTATCTACCACAAATTTGCAAATTAAAAGCAAATCTATAGCAAGAAATGTTTCACTCCAGTGCATACCCTCTATGGTCTTCTATCAATCCTCTATGGTCCTCTATCCTAAAAAAATTTAGTACAAGAAGCTTACTAAATAGTAGCCTGTTAGTTGCAGTTAGGATAAAGGTCAGTCCAAGCAGTGAGCAATGGATAGTCAAATGTAATAACACTCTCAGCAACTGGCACAAATGCCACACTACAACTAGCATAGAACCTATGTTGAAATTAAGTTAATGCAGGGACAACAGCAAATCAGGAGTCAGGAGAGCAGAAGAGGGGTAAAGGATAGAAAACTGGCATGGGGGACACTTGTTGCAGCAACAAATAGGAAAATCATCCGTATTTATTGTCTATAGTTTATTGTTTGTTCATAGAAAAGGACTATTGCCTGCAAATTCAAATGACCTATGAATAACCAACACATTATGCTCTTGATGATCACAATTTTCTTCCATTTGTCTACGTAACAGAACATATTTGTCCCAAAATGTCTTTATGACGAAGGTTATGATTTGCTGGTGACTCAAGTGGTTATTTCATTTTCAACCTCTGCACAACGTTCTTTTGGAAGCATTCAAGGTGCCGGAAAGCAAAACAAAGTCTTATAATTCAATCACTCAGATAGTGAGATCTTTGCACTTGAATTAATAACTCTGCACATCTGCTGTGGGAAGTATGAGGGAGCTGTACTCTGCTTGCTTGATGCCTAAATGTATTTCGTACTATGAGCATACCATATGGAGAGCCAGAGTCATTAAATATGGCAGCATAATCTCACCTCTGAATTTCCCAGGAGATATAAGAACCCAGCCTAACATACACCTATAATTGACAAAATACCGACGCTTTAATATTAGCGTCTTCAACAGTTATTGTACATTGTTCAGCTAAGGACAATGCTGAACTACATAGGGGTTAAATATCTTAGATCATCTAAACTTTCAATATATTGACTGATACTTCCAGCTCCGAAATACCTTTATTTAATTGAGTAAGCCCTTTGGAAGTGAAAGAGTGGCATAAAATCTCCAATTAATAACATAAGCTATACTCTGTGCATAGGATTTAGATGTAGAAAATACATTTACATTGAAGCAACTAAACTTTTGCATTTGTATATAGGATTATTGGGGGAGGCTAGTGAGGGTGTAGGGGCAGGGTGCCAGCCAGGCTGCAGTGTAGAGTTACTTGTGAAATGATTTGTAATTCTGAGTAATCACTTAGGACAAGCCATCTTCATTTCATCTATACATGACTGCAGGCCAAAGTCAATACTTGTAGTAGAGTAATGAGATGAGGCTAACGGAGGGCTTTTATTAATGCTCAAAGGAGCACATCGGATGCTGCGTGCCCCTCCCGCTGGGGGGATAGTCTTCTACCAAAGCTGGACCGACAGGTCACACAGGGGGGTGCCAAAAGGATATTAGGTACCAACAAGAAAAAAAATAAAGCATAGAATGTTTTGTTTTGTGATACAAATGCAGACTTCATCAGAGATCATTAAATGAAATCTCCTTTTCATTCCTCCCTTGATAAAATGTCCAAAGCTAAAAAGACAAAACAAAAAAGAAAACACAATAAGGAAAGGGAAATATGGGAATAAAAAACTTCAAACAAATGAAAAAAAACACTTCTATACACCTCATGTAAAGCAGAAAAATAAATCAATAACATTATTTTATCATATCATACTCTTATTGTCAATGTTTTCAACCTTATATAGAAATTGCACATTCAAAATGTTATGAGATGTTTAATAGTTAAGGACGGTATTTAGGTCAATAGTGATGTTGTATTTAAAATAATATGATCACCTTGAAGGTAAACAAAATTAAGAATATATTTGTATGTTGAACTGAGTTTTGATTGTGATACCAGCGCTGGCACTATGGGCGGGCCATGGGGGGCTAGGCCCGTCCAGTAATGTCTGCGTGCCCGCTCAATTAGGCAACCATCCATCCAAGATGTAGGAGTGCCCTCCTGATTGGCCCGTCTGCTCTGGACGCTCTGGTGCAGACCCTAAGTGATACCCTTTATTGGCTAACTGAAGTCATTAGAGAAGCAACTGGAACTGGAAAATGACTGCTGTATTAGAACAATCTTGTAGTTATAGATGGTGGTAGGAGTCTCAGTACTTGGCTGTCATCTTCCTATCACTCGAGAGGTGTGCATCTCCTCCCCCACCTTACCTGGGGACACATACAGGATACACAGACCAATAGGCCACAGGAATCCTTTGTAGGAAAATAATTTCTAATTTGCGTGTACTGGTAAAAGTGACAAAGGGTAGCAAAAGATTTGAGAGTTTGGGTTGGGGTGTTTAATGGTAGGGGTAAATGGACAAATATTTATGCTGCAATGCAGAATTTAAGAGGTAAAGGTTCTTGTCCTGAACACAAAGGTTGTCTACAAAGCATGTGTACTCAAATGGTGTTCTTACTAATTGCATTGTTTCAACAAGCAGGATTAATGGACCCACTGTGTCACCATCCAAATGCAGACCGAGACATGGAGTCTAAGGATTCCCATGGGTGTTCAATAAAGCACCCCACAAGAAGTGATGAAGTTTGCTGCGGGAGACTCCCATATAACGCAGCAACAGATATCCTCAGCTACAGCCATCAGCAACTGCTACCAGCAGGACGATCTATGATACAGTACAAAATCATCAGGAAGAGAAGTAGATAAAAGCCATGCAAAAGTTCAGGGCAGTCCAAGAGACAGAAACAACAATCAAGAGCTGTTCAGGCAGCTAATAGCTGTCAGGGACTTCCTTGAATAATGGTTCATATGACTTGATTGGGCAGGACTTCTAGGGGAGGTTTAAAGAAAATCCAGAAAAGGGAATGTGGGTGGAGAGAGCTGACATGGACTACTGCAATTACCAGGAGCCAAATTCGAATAAAGGTACCTATCCTCTGTCGTTTAAGGACAGGAAAGGAAGTATTGCAGGAAGAGGGTACATTTGTAGTTACAGATATCTGGACTTCATTGCGATCTGTGACCTTCATTTTAATGTTTTTTTAAAGTGCTTTGGGAAATCAAAGTGTTTAGAATGTAAACTGTTCTAATGCCCCTCCCTCCTCCCCCCTTCACATCTATGAACCCACTGCCTCTACAACATTATCACACACACTAAAAAGATATAACCCGGAAGGATTGGTGGGGATACAGACATGGAGGGACAGGTAAGTAAACCTTAATGTACACTTTTAAGTATAGGGCACCACCCCTTCTGTGCACCGGCTGCACCGCATGTGCCGGGTTGAATATGGGGGCACCTGTCTGGCGTTGTCCAAAATCTTCTCCCATGATCTCACCCCCTGGTCTCTGCAGACCGCTCCACTAGGCCCTTCATCATGGCCAGGCCTCCCTGCTGGTCAGGGGGGCCGCGAGGAATAGTTCACTTACTGTTGCCTTGCAGCCAGACGTCCATGTCCTCCATGACAGCATACACTCCCCTTCCATTTAAGGGAGCAGCTAGGAACAGTAGAACTATCGCTTTGCAGCTGGACTTCAGAGTTCAATGAGAACTTGGTAACCAGTTGTCTTTGTACAAGGTATCCAACAAGGTACTAAATCAAAAAATCTGGTGGCTCAGCAGACAGAGCTGCAGACACTGAAGCATCCCTGGGTTTGTATCCTGACAACTGGGCTAGGGTAACCCTTGCCCCATAACTGGGGGGGAAAGGGTGGTGTCTGTAATTACATCTTGTCTAGTCAGGGGTCTTCAGTCTCACAGACACATGTGTCTGCCTCCCACAAGGATTAACACTGCTCCCCTCTTTGCATTTTCTTCCTGGCGAAGACCTGGCTCCACCCTTAACTGGGCCTTGTAATACCTCTTCTCAGGCTAGTCACTCCCAGATGGCATGTTACAGTTACATCAAAAGGATTCTTCTGGCATGTTTCTTTACCTTTACAAAGACAAAACACTGACTCACCAGGCACCTGCTTTGCCCAGCAACAAGATCATGTTACATCCTCTTACAGAATCCTAGCAAAGCATAGTTAACTCTTAACACTCCCAACTCTGATAACCCATACACACTTACTCCAAGCTACACTCAGGCTAAATGTCCAGAGGGCTGAGGAATGTCATGACTAGTGATGAGCGGCATAGGCAACATTCGTATTCGTGGCATGCCGCGAATTTTATG
>CM070043.1:10473444-10484879 GCA_036250615.1 Ptychadena robeensis
TTGATATTAATGAGTTTTTTGGGTTCATTGAGAACATGGTTGTTGTTCAATAATAATAAATAATTAATAAATAATAATATTTCTGCACTCCCTGTATTCATCAATAACTAACACAGTGCAACACTTAAACATATATAAACCTACAAAACATTTGCACAAAAATAAACCGAATCGGAAATTGCACAGCCATTACCCTAAGATAATGCCAAATACTAATCCAGCATGTATATTAATGTCACATTTTAGGCCTCTCTTGGAATTGTTTCATAGTTGCTGTTGGACATGTCAGCGCCTAAAATATGCGTACTTCTGTAGCCACATTTAAGGTGAATTTAAATGTCTGCCTTTAATCACCCTAAAGACCTTGGCCTGTTTACAGCAGCCGCATATTGACATTTACACGTATATTTACACACACGGGATCTCATGAGCTTATGTACAGATATTCATTCCCGTTTATATACAAACACTGTCACTGACATACACTGTCTCCTGGGAAATAATGCAGTGACACTGGAACAGCACACTGAGAAAGTTCCTGGCTAAATTAACAACGCAATTACATTACACGACATGTAGGAAGATGGATGAGAAAAACTTGGCCTGGATCCTCTTCTGTTTTCAAATTGCAATTTATTTGAGGGCTTTAATGGATGCCTTATTAAAACATCCCGGCATTGGTGAGCCCAGGCATGCTGTCACCGCCAGTAGTGATTGATGACATCCTGAGCTGCTTCTCTTGCACATTTGCTTGGGGGGTGGAAGTATAGGCTGGTGGGGGAGCTAAGGAGGGGTATGGTGAGGGGATAGATGGGCCCAGCTCTGCTCATTGCTATTGATCTCTGTGTACTACACAGGCAGCTAATTGCTGGGATCAGTCGTGTGTGCAACCAGATGGAAGGGTGGCAGAAGCTAGACCGATATACCCATACCATGGCACAGGAGGAGGGAGACAAGCTTCTAAGTCAACTATTAACCCTTCTACTACTAATGCAGTACATCTTATATCCTACTCAGACTATAAATAAGCACCAATCAAGCAGAATCATCTTTCACAAAGAGATTGAGTTATATTTTAGAAATGAAGCTGGCATTATGCCGGAAAATGCTTTAAACCCCTATTGAGGTACTTGATAGCCTTGTTCCTATATTAAGGGATTTGTCCCTGCCAATAACTTAACCTTTTAACTTAGGTATTCTGGCATTATGATCTAGGTCACTAGCATAACATATACTGTGTAATTACTCATAGTAAGTGCTGAAAAATGATTACATAAATACAGCTATTCCAGGCCTGAAGAAGGTCAGCGCAGAAATACAGTAACATATTTATTTTTGCTTATTAATTTCAAATTATAATTTGCATTTTTTTTAAATTGGGGCACCCTTTACAAAGCTAAAGGTGACCCTTTTTTCCATCCTTTTGACCTGGAAAGTGTGTCTATATGCAATTTAACTGAACACTGTGTGAACACAGTGGTTTAAAGCGACCAGAAAACGACCTTGTTTTTAAGTTGAAAATGGAAGTCAATGAGGTTGTTTAAAGGACAGAAAAATTTGTTAATCAAGCAATATGTTTTCTGTTCATTTTTTGAACGCCTTCTGTCACGTTCAGAGGGTAGTTTGGTCATTAAACGACCCATTGACTTCAATGGTGAACCTCTGAAAGTGACTTCAGCACTTTGCAAAGCTTTTTTTTTACTCATTTTTTAGTCTTTAAGAAAATACCTGGGAGTGGAAACGTCTTTGTTTTACCAGCGTCATAAACGCTTTCTGCCACAGGAGGGCGCCTGGGAAGCTAAAACCACATTTTCAACTAACGAGCCTTCAGGGTGTTTTGTTCAGATAATCTATACCTATACCTATAAGCAGAGATCACAGTTGTTAAATTATGAATATATATGAGCTGAAACAAAAGTTTTACGTGTTAATCTGATCAATTTATGGCATGTTTCTACTTCTACCATGATTTGAATTGCGGCACCGTGCCCACGGGAGAACGCTAGCACCCAGCTATCTCCCACAGTCTCCCACGATTCAAACCATGGCATGGACCTGCAAAATGTCCTGTCCCACCCCTCCCCTCCCAATTCCTGCCTGATCGCGCCCATTGGAGAATGGGAAACCTCCTGAGAAAACCCTAGATGTATGTAGGATAAAGTCTTGAAATGCCTTTAAGTGAAAAGTACTCCTCCTGTGTCATAACCTGGAAATAGAAATGGTTTACCATAAACCTCTAGTGTTCACAGGGAGCCCACATCACGAATGCAATACAGAAAAAAGGAGGAAGATGGGCGGAGCGACTGGGAATCCCCAGCCTATCCACCCATCCGAGTTTCTCCTTGCCGAGGCAAGGACGAGGGGACTTTTTCTGGGCACACTCACTATAAACACAATACCTCATTCAAGGTTAATAGGTATGCATATGAACGATCAGAACGCAAAAAGCAAGAAAAGGTCACAAACAAAAAAATCCCATACAGGGGAAAGCATCATTGGTGAGAGGGATCCACAATAAAATTCATGCATCTGCTTGAAATATTTTTAAAGTTTATTGTTCAGGTTAAAAAAGGGGGGGATACTCAGTGGTAACGCTGTTCCCAATTGGCCAAGCCCCAGGTGTCCTGTTTGTCAAAGTGTATTCAAGAATTCCGTTTCCAAGACACCTCATGTGTCATAACCTGTACCTGTGTGTTGTCTTGTGTTGTATCTCCACTCTAATGTATTGTACAGCGCTGTGTAATATGTTGCCGCTATATAAATAAATGATAATAATAATAAAAAGCAGAGTGCAGCATCAAGTAGCAAATGTTGCTTTAACCTCCTGAGCGATAACCTCAACATAACTCAGGGTAACTTACTCCACGTTACAGTCAGGGATGCTCACCTATCAACGATGTAAAGTATCGCTCTCTCCTGGTATGCCTCTTTGGTGTCATTGATGATGTTCCAGTCTAGTTCCACCAGAGTATGGAGTGACACATTTTACAATCATTACACTGGCAGCTTACCCATGAGCAGCTACTTTCTATGGAAAGAAAGACGAGCCTGATGCCCGTGAGATAGACGAGCCTTCGAGCCCAATATCGAGGGAGCTGGAGGTGGAGCACTGCTGCATCATCCAGCTCAGCTCAGCCAAAGCAATGGACATCGACCGTGATTTACGGTCATGTCCGATAACCCTATCATCGAGTAGGATTGATTGATACCGCTCCAAGTCAGAGATGGCCACATTAGATATGTAGCAGATAGATGCCTGTGAGTGTGCATGGCATTTGAAGCAGCCATCAATCTAGAGCATATCTATGTGTGTATGGGCACGCATATAAGGATAAAATGTGAAATACTGCTGATAAAACCAGGTAAATCTAAAGTGATCAGAAGTGTCTTTTAGGTTTGTCCTTAAATCCTCTGTCCTCATACTATCATTCATATGTGCAAAGCCCATTGTATGGGGAAATATTGTTTCCATCAAGTATGAATATGGGATTTGGTGGCATTAACGTGGCAATCGGGTATTAAAAGTATAACTGCACTTTAAAACAGAGAACCCCAACCACCACTCAGGAGGAAGTAGCTGAAGTCTAAACTGTCAAATAGAAAGGTCTGTAGAAGTCATATGAAATTGGAAAACTGAAGACATCTTGTGGCAATAGGAAGGTATTGCAGAGTGAATTTTGCACTGACATGAGTTTTAAAGTAAATCAATATATATATATATATATATTTATTATGTATATTTATTATGTATATACTGGGGGTTAAACAATTTAGACTTTATTAAAGTGTATTGATTTTATGTCCAGTGAATAACCAGTGAAGATCATCTGATTTTGAAATTACTAAGAGTGTCAGAAATCTGGTAGTTCAAAGTGTCAGAGAGAGTCAAAGAAGGCATATGCAAGGGTAGTAAAATCCAACAAGAGAACAGCACTGTCGTACAGCTGAAATATTACTAGGACAACCTGCAGCTCGAGATGTGAAATTTGGAGAGCAAGTATTCTCAGGTAAATTACTAACACCAAAATTTTGAAATTGTACTATTAGGCTTGTTAGAGTTTTGGGGGTTCCAATGAAGGAGTGAAAGAATACATATGTAACTGTAGCCAAATCTGACTAAATGGAAGCATAATCTGACAGCTGAAACATTTGCAAGGGTAGCGTAATCAACAAGAGGGAAGAACTATCTGACAGCTAAAATATAATTATGAAGGTCTGCAGCTTAGTGGGGTACTTAAGCCATTTATTATGGGCAGCTTTCTTGCCAACTTTCCTAGATAGCTCCATTTTCCCATGAGACAAGATATTTTTCAACACAAGCTTATAAATAAACAAGCATCAAATTTGACAGGATTGCAAAATAACATTCTCTTATGAGGGATAACAAGCTTTCTAGTGCTAAGGACATTATAATATATGCATTTTAGTGTCTAAATGTTCTTACCTGTGTCCAAATAATGGGATGTGCTATGCTCAATTTAGTAAGCTTTCTCGTAAAGCAAGTCAGTTACAGCTCAAATGCCCAGCCTCAAATGATGACAATGGGGATGACAATGAAAGCCATTGCCACAAGATCTAGGTGTTTGTAGTAATAAAGGCCACCACACATGTAGCGAGCTGCACTCCGTCGCTCACAGTATCGGTTGTATCGGTAGTCACCATTCAAACTAATGGCATCAGCCAGAGATTTACGGACATGTCCATTCTCTGCCCGACCGAGCTTTGGGGCGACAGTCATGTGGGCACCCATGATTCTTGGCCGATTTTTCCACCCACAAATGGCCGTCGGCTGAAAAATCGACCGTGGCTACTTACGTGTGATGGGTGTGATGTTAAGGCTCAAATTTTATCAGTGTTCATGGCAGGTTGCATTTCCTGGAGGACAGTCTGTTTCTTGTCAAATGAATGACACATTGGCTGCCAGGCAATACACATGCAATTTTGATCTAAACAACATAACGACTTATGTTAAGGTAACATGCCTTCAACCCCCCCACGTACACACACATTTTTGAGGGTTTGATTATGCTTCTACTTTTACTCTGCCTTGGCAATAAATGATACAATTGATAAGTTTCTGATAGACCTATAGGTAAAAAAAATTTACCGACTATATGTGAATATAACCCACATTATTCAGCACCCAAAATATCATGAAAAAATGTTCAGCTTGTACTGGAGTCAAAAGATGTAGATTGTTAAATGCAAAGCCCCATGGTATCATGGCGAAATAAATAAATCTGATTCTGATCATCACAAAATTTGTTGAAGATGTGGAGAAGGGTTGTGGAAACATTTAAAAGAAAATGACTGCTCTAGCACATGTAGTGTAGTGCATAAATTAGCAATTAACTCACAAATCAGCTAGTTGAAACAATTACATTCCAAAACAAAAGCATATTCGCAATGTGTGTTAGCTGCTGCATTTCCCCTCCAAGGCTTATACTTGAGTCATTCAGTTTTTCCAGATTTTGTTTTGTAAAACAAGGTACCTCGGCTTATACTCCAGTAAGTATGAGCTTTAAGTAGGCTGGCTTTATTATTACATAATAGTGTCACATGTGTATTGTGTATTGTTTTCTATCTGTACATGGCTTGTTCTGTTGTCTCAACAGCTGTTTAATACTCCACCCATAACCTTTATGGTTGTTATTCCCTGATCGGCTCCCAAGCCCTGCTCCACAAAGCCAGGAGTCATGCGAATACCTTCTGTTTTAAGAAGGCTTTGTTGTGACCCAAAAAAGGGCACACACTGTATACATTTGTGTATTATTGTATATTGCTGTGAATTCTGTCCCTTTAACTGTGAATATTATGGCTGCTCGGGTACTTTCCAGAAGGCAAGGCCTATTTTTATCTCCAAACTGTATTACATTGTTTCAGTCCAAATCTGCTTGGTGATAGGAGTCACTCCTTGAACCAAGGTTATATATTTTAGAGCCACAGATCGCTCTGGGCTTTTCTGTCTCTGGCTACCCAGGCTGCTGTGCCCCCTATCTGTTTCTCTGGACATGTTCCCTGGTCCAGGCTCCGCAGCCGCTGGCAAGGGTCCCTGCATATCAAATCCAGTTGGAGGAAGCCAACGCAAGGCCAATCATCTTCCGTACAGTGGTTTGTATGGCTAACCCTATGCCCCTTGGACTATCTAATTCCACTGGAGGTGGCCAGGCTCTGTAAGGTACCCGGCATCAATTGGGACAACTGTTTGGAACTGTAGCTTCCCAAGTTTATTGCCCCAGCCCTACCATTGGGTAAAAAACTGTAAATAATCCTCTAGTAAAGACTGTAAAGGTGGGTTTACACGTGTAGATTTTTTGTTTGATCAACTGCCGATTCGATTTTTTGATAGTTCGTCCATTTATCGAATGTAACATTAGATTTTTTTGTTCCTTCATCCCGATATCGAATAAAAATACATTCAGAATTACTACGACCGATACAAATTTACCAGCATGTTGACCTTTTGAACGATTTATCCATCAAACAAATTGGCCATTCTAAATTTTTGTTCAATCAACCAAAAAATCGTTCGTTCTTCATTGATTGGACGAAAAAATCTACAGGTGTAAACCCACCTCAACTATTCCCTATCTGCTGACTGAACCTTCCGTTCTTGTGTGTGAGCCGTGTGGTAGTGTGTGGACATTGATTTCTAAAGTAAGTTAATGAACCCAAACGCTGCTACACAGCCAAGCCCGTTCGTTACAGCTTTACTGTGCTATACTTTTATATTAAAATACACAGGGATCCAGATTTGGATGGGTGGGGGGTCATGGATTAGGACTGCATGCCCAAAAATGCAAGCTATGTATGAAGTGTGACAGTTGGGAGCAACTCAGGATGTAGGGAGAAGCAGAATGTTTTTGGAGGGATATAGATTTAGGGTCCAATGAATATATAAGGACCATAGGACCAGGATAAAATTGGGTGGAGATGGTCAGGATATTGTGACGGGAGAGAAACTCATGCGGAGAAACTCAGCTATGATATTGATGCTGCTGCTGAGCTTTATTGCTTTTTAGTTTGATTTGGGCTTCCCGAACAACATTTTAATTTTGCAGGAATAGATGAATGCTTATTTATTTTATTTCCTAATAAAGGATTAACATTACATATCCCAGCTCAGACCTTGAATGCCATTTAGATACTTTTGGACATGCATAGCCAGGATTAATCAGTGACATCAGGAATATCACCAGCTATTTCCTATATGTTTTTTGTTTTTTTTGTCTAAAAACATATCTGGGTGAAAATGTGTGTGAGAGGAAATGTGTATCAGTTTCAATGTGGTCTTTGTTAAGTATTTAATGAAAATATAGCCAAAATATTAGCTGCTTTTTTGCTATCAGACATAAAGATCTGCCAGTAGGAGGTTAGGCTATCTGTTTAAGTAATTATTAGTAATTATGCTCTTGTTCGACTGTAAAATGTTTTATTACTTGTGCTCTAGGAAACAATTTAAGATGATTTTCATTTGAGGCTGCATCCTGAATCATGGATTTCGCCATGCTTGTTAAATACTGCATGTGACATTGTTTCAGCTATTTCCGAAGCAAAGGTGTTGAAATAATAAAAGCAAACAAGCAAGAAAAGTGAAAGGGGAAGGAAAGAGAAGAGATATAGCCAGAGGCAAAGAGCAGTGTAAAATATGTATGAAAGCAGAGAGAGTTTGGGGAGGGACATGAGATTCAGCTCTCAAACTGTTTGTTGAGCTACAGGCTGGCTCCTTTAAGCACTTAATACAGAGGAATCATCAATATTGTATGACCCAAGCAGGGAGGATGGGAAGGTAAACGAGAGGACCAACACCAAGACCTTGGGAAAGGAGGAGAAACTTCAGCTAGTGTTTAGATACATAAAACTGAGTATACGAAGGACCTGCTGTGAGGAGCAGGGATTTAAAGAAGGTAGATGCCTGAAAGTAGTTAACTATATCAGATGATGCACTGTGGGCACTTTGTTTTAAGATAATGGCTTGGGTAGGCGGACCAGGCATACATGACCTCATGTTGTCAAGCAACCAATTTGTCTCTATAATAGTGATGAGCGGCATAGGCAACATTCGTATTCGCGGCATGCCGCGAATTTTTGGGAAAACATTCGGAAAATATTCGCATTCGGCAATATTCTTCTTATTGCAAATATCGGCCGTTTTATGCGAATTTCGCGAATTTTATATATTCGCGAATATATGTTTAACTTGCATTGAGGGCGTGTTGAAAAAAAAATATTGGATTTAAAAACTGTTGATGGTCGCAGGGAGTGTTGCTAAGCTCTTGTTGCAGCCTTCCCATTTGTCCACTTGCATTGAGAGGCGTGTGTAATGGAAAAAAAATACAGAATATCCGGAATTGCGAATATTCGGCAATATATTCACCATCTTCGCGAATTTCCGAATTGCCGATATTCGCGATTAATATTCGGAATCCGAATATTCGTGATCATCACTACTCTATAAGTCATAATAGGCATTTCAGAAAGTTTTTTCTACCTTTATAAAGTATACGGTATGTTCCATACCAATGTTTAGTTTGGAGTTGGATTCTGATGGTCAACAAGAGAACAGGCAAGACTCTTTCCCCTTATCATCCTTGATAGAGTATTTGCCTGTCTGCAAGGCAAGAAAACAGGATTGGTTTAATGTCTCTAATCCTAGCAACACGATAATCTTTTCTTTATACACCCATTGACACTCTTGGTCTTTGACATGGATCAACAATGCTGGCTGTCAAAACTGATGATTGTATTGAAAGACACTTATCAAGGCTTTTGGGGAAAAATAGTATGTTGGCTACGGTGCTTTTATTTTATTACATGTTTTAATTAGTGTTTATAGTGAAAGTGAATATGTTTAGGACATGTTTGCCATTTTATAGAAATGGGTAATGGTGCTAAGGGCCTGTGTTCTCATTCCACAGGGTGGTGGCAGGCAATTGTATTATGATATCTGGCATATACTGTATATATAAGGGATGCACATCCCTCTTTTTCTGGCTGGCACAATTTGTCCTCCTCTAGTACTGTTATCCCCAATATTTCTAATACTTGGGCGAAGCCCCTTTGCTCACAGTTACAGCCTGAAGTTTTGAACTCACCAGATGCCAGGCTGTGATAAATATTTGCATACGATAGCGCCCAGCTTAGAGCTGATCTAATTTCTGTCAAGACAATCACAATTATTAACGCCAGTTCTGACAAACAAAGAAACACAATGGAATGTCCACAGTCATAAAATACCTTAGGTAGTCAGCCAGAAGATTAGAGATCGGTAGTTCTGAGAGTTTCAGATAAGGCCAACTCATACCCCCCCTAACAAAACTCTCTGTCTCTGTCTCTGTCACATGAAAAGGAACCATTGGGGAGGGGAGCTCCAAGCCTCTCTAGTCACCCAAAAGGCAGGGGAAAACTGGCCATTTATTAACCTCTTGAATAAATCATTTAAAAAATAATAAACTCCTACTTCTGTAAATGTTAGATACTGGTAAACCTCAGAGATGGTTCTCCATAGAGATAGGGATATTGGGCAACCGGAATAAAGCATCTAGCTTACTCCAAAACTTGAGCTCCATATAACTTTGGGAAGTAAACCATTCATGTTCGGTGTCTATCATCTCAGGAAATTGTCATGGTCACATTTATTTCCTGGGAGATATGAATACTCAGCACATTTACGTGACTGTGTTGTCTTCTTCCCCCTTCCATTTTAGTGAGGGGGCTGACTTATTCAGGTGAGAGGTTGGTCAGCTCTGGTTACAACTCATCCCTTTGAGGAGGAAGGGATTAAAAGCATTCTTTTTCTTTTCATTGATGTCCTTCTTGATTGTTCCGAAACCTTGGTCCTTCAACTATGATCCTTAGTGCTACGTTATACAACTTTGCAATCAAGCCTGGACCGCTGGACTACAATATTTTTGGACTCTTAATCATCAGAAGATCCACAGTAATATGAACAATTTATGAGACCAGTTCCATTTTTCCTATTTGTACCCCATTTATTATGCTAACCAATACTCTCACTCTCAAAGCGACCTTGCAAAAACGAGGTCAAAACTGGTCAAAACGACCTTGTGTAAATTAAGCCTTACTGCAGTTGCTTTCAGTTGCTGTGTGTGGAAGTTTAGTCTTCAACAAATGAAATGCAGCTCAATTGGGTTCAGATCAGGTGACTGACTTGGCCATTCATGAATATTCCACTTCTTTGATATAATAAATTTGGGGGTTCCTTTGTCAACAGCTATGCTGGGATAATTAATGGGTTTGTCTCAAATGAATAGTTCTTGTGCCCCATGCCATATTAAATAAACTAAAACCAAAAGGGCAATACCCTTCGTAAGTGCTAGATAGGCAAAAGGGGACTTTTAAGGCACTAAATTACAAAATGATCTGGTGAAAAAAGAGAAACCAACAGAAAATGTATTGCGTTGTATGGGTTTGGGTATTATTATGTATATTATTATTATTTATTATTCTAGTATGACCATCTATATTTAGGTGGCACAATGTCCCCTTGAATTCTGTTACCAATGCTGTACAATGCAGAGGACTCCTACATGCCAACTTGTTTCATCCTAACTTGGCTTCTTCAGGGGTGTGTGCCCTATTTGTGTTAATTGTGTAGCTTTGGATGATTGGACACATTTTGACTCTTTTGATTAGGACATTGCAGACAACCCACTTAGTTGTATTGCTTGTCACCCAGTGAGATTCTCTGGAAGGAACCAGGACCCTATTTTTAGTCACAAAATAATGGACGAGACCACTTTTACCTGAGCAAGAAATCAGTTGTGACCAGACAAATAAGGGTTCTACTGTGGTGCCTGCTGGTAACTATCCATGGTTCTTGAGGGTCTCGGCAGTGTAAAGTCCATCTCTCCTGTCTTTTCTTTCAGGTGAAGGGGGCCTATCTGGTCTCCTAAGGGGTGCCCTGTGAACCTTACCAAAGTTCTGGGTTCCAAATTATTTTTCTCTTATTCAGCAACAGAAAACCTGACAGGGATTTATTTAGAGCACCTAGTAAAGTAGTAGAACCGCTTTTTTTTAATGCATCGTGGGCCTATGAATACTTGAAGCTTTGCTAAGCAGACAGAAGAAATGAGCAAAACCTAATTACTTGTAATGATACGTGTAAAGTGAAATAAAGATAGAGGCAGATGGGTTGAAGAATGACAGATCATTACACCCAGGATATATCTTGCTAATGATAAAGAATAGAGGTAGCCTGAAAAAAAGAACAGATTGTTAACCTGTGGTTTGAAGAAGAAGTTTCAAAAGAGCTGTTAAAGTACTTTAACAGACATATGTTCATTATATTAATATTTTTACAAGCTATAATAAGGATAATAGCATAGTATTCATATATGAAGCTTGAATATGATATTATAACTAGTGATGATCGCGAATATTCGGATTCCGAATATTAATCGCGAATATCGTCA
>CM070043.1:10486504-10500411 GCA_036250615.1 Ptychadena robeensis
CCCGCCTCTTCATCATGCTGAGAATAGGTAAGTATGTACGATCCCAGCTCACGGTGGGATTGGCCGTCACTAGTTACAAACCTCTCTATAGGCTCAACTCTTGCTGGGCTAATAGACCAACCTGATCATTATACCAGCAGCCAAGAAGTAAATTATTATCCACCCATACCACAATTACGAGTCCTGAGTAGTCAATCACTAATAGTGTCTGACTACCCCTAAATTAGTTCTAATTGTTTTACTTTATCCCAGACCTCCATTCTTTTTGGAGCTCCAGCTGGAAAAATTTAGCTTTTTTTGCTGTGAATAATATTTGCAGCATATTTGTTTGCATTGGAACTGTCAGCACTCAAGCATAATAGTTCAGAGACGTAAAGCCACCAATATTCCAGCTTGGACTAACTAAAAATATGAGATATGAAACACAGAATGGCAATGTCTTAAATATTTAAGCTGCAGCTAATAGAAATTTACTGATTGTGCTGTACTGCTGTATTTAAAATCATCGCATCCCTTTAGTACTATAAAAACTCTGTGTTTATGTGCAGGGTAAAATGAGTTTACTTTTACCGTTCTTTTTTTTTCCATTTTTGTTTTGGCGAAGGAATAGGTCAATATCCTCTTTGATAATCTGACCCATAGGTAGTAAAATAAAATTTCTCCTTTGTAACAAACACACGCAAAGAGAAAATCAATGCATGTTTAATGCTTTCAAAGAGACAATATTAACATAAGCGTAAAAATGAACACAGATCTGTAATGATTTATCCGGTTGTAACTGTACTAGATATATGAGGCCTGTGCTCTGCTCCTCTCCCACTTTAGAGGCTAGGAGCTTGTGCATAGAAAAATCTCTACCTATTATTTATAGTTTTCTCACTGCAGTGGAGGGAAAAAAAGAGGCAAAGTAAAATAATTACAAAATATATTGGGTTAATAAATCAGAATAGGAACAGCGTGTCGGAAAAGCCTCATAAAATCTTATAGCTAAATAATGCCTACAATCAGTGTTCTTTGTTTAACATTTTATGTGTATTGATAAATGAAGATGCATTTAAATAATTCAGGCCAAACATTAGCTGTGAGCATGTCATTAATAAATAATGCTGCCCGGACGAGGAGTTGGGGGCAGATTACAAACAATATTAGCTGAGAACCGCAGCTACGAGGTCTGACAAGCTATATGTGAAGTGATGTTGAGTTTGTCCTAACACAGACCCCTTGGTCAAGCAAACAAACCAGAAGATTACAGATTCACACCCCAACACCCTCTCATCACACCCCACTAGTAAATATGCCGAAGTGTTTCAGATTTTACTTGGAAAAATAGATTTTTAAGGTCGAAATTTTGACTTTTTCTTCTAAATTTCAATTCGGCTGAAATTCCCTATGATAATTTAAACTTTTTCGTCAAAAGTAGAACTCTCCTGCCAACTCGACTTATTTTAAAAATAAAATTTTCTATCTAGTTATTAAAAAACAAAATGGATTATAATCTGATTCTTGTCCCTCACCCTACGAAATGAGTATAGAGGTCTCCTGGACCTCTTACTCGTTCCTTAAAGGCTTACAAAATGTAACCCCCCCCCCCAGAAAACAAAAACATCCATTAAAAAATAGCATCTATTTAATAGCTTTAGGCTCTATTTACACAATCGCTTTCCAAATAGCTGGCACACCTCTCCCAGAAAGCAAACATGTACTCCTGTCTGTGAGTACTTGCAAACCTATGCAGACAGGGGGTGTTTAGGTAACGCTCACATGCCAGCTCTATCGGGCAAAAGCCTGAAAACCACGAAGTTAACACCCGCCATGTAAATGAGCCCTTAAGCCTGCCATACACCCACCGAGTGGGGGCCGACAGAGCTGGTGCGATCAGCTGTAGTGTGTAGCGTGATGACGTCATCACGCTGCATTCCCGAGCTGAAAGCATCAGCAGGCACCCTAGGTGAAGACGCCGGTCTTCATTGAAGCTAATGGCATCGGCCAGAGAACATCGGACATGTCCGTTTTCTGGCCGGCCGAGCTGTGGGGCGACAGGGATCTGTCGCCCCATGTGGGCACCCCCGATCGGCGGCCAATTTTGCTGCCGACCGACGGCTGCGAGTGCACGCGCCCATTGGTCAGCGGCAAAATCGGTGTGTATGGCAGGCTTTAATGTCAAATGTACAAACAATACCATGCCTCATGATTACATTGTAACAAGCTGTTTTGTACTATTGTATTAAAATACAGTTCTTGGGGTTTTTTTGTATTATATTTTAACCATTTAGGAATGGGTAAGAGATCTGGGAAGCCTCTATACTTAATATTTAATATATAATGATATAATATTAATTTATAATATAAACCTGTTTTGTTATCTATTTAAATTAAAGTTGGACTGTGAGTTTAAATTTCTCAATGGGGGTCAATTTTTGCGGGATTCAAACATCCTTAGAAATAAAACAATCTGGGGTATTATTAATGCATTCATTACCCAAAACTATTCACATGAATCTAGGCATTGTCACAACTTACCAGTACTTGTGGTTTGCGAACAGGCGAATCGAACTTCTGCAAATACCTGCCGTCATCATGTTTACAGCGAACATCTATTGACTTTAATGGAGAGCGAACTTCTCAAACCTTCAGGTCATATTTGTAGCCAAAATACTGATAAAAAAGGTTTAAAAGGGTGCAACCACCTGGACAGTGTAATGCCAGAGGGGGATCAATGGCTAAACTTCCTCCCAAAAACACAGATTTTTAAAAATCCTGTTTTTTTCTTGTCTAATGGCCGGAAATCACATCTATCTTTTCCCAAAAGTTAGCTGGAGTGGGCTGCCAGCCTCACAGTACCTTCTGCAGCGCATCGCATTTAGTCAGATCTCTTTGCAATGTCCTGCTTTAGTTTATGATGGCGAACTACAACTACCAGCACACCTCAGCTCAGGATTATAACACAGCATACAGGTCCCATAATACAGCATACCCCACCCTCAAAGAAGGACTTTTGTGGCTCACTAATGATGAACTACATGTAACAGAACACATTAGCTATAGCTACAGATAATTTGATGGATGGAGGCTTTTGCACTTTAATACAGTTGGAACACTAAAGTTGAGCTTCTGCGTACATTGTTGTGATGGAGAAATGAAGGGCTTTTCTATTCACCCTTCCTTTCTTCTGACATCATATACTTTGTTACATGGTGAGTAGAGTTGGCCAAAGAAATGCTGAAATGTTGATATTAGCATGTAAATTGTATGCAGTGCTTGATATGTTAAGTTTCAGTCCGCATACAATTTGCATAGGTAGTTCAATATTTCAGCATTCCATTGGCCAACTTTTTTTTGGGGGGGGGGGGGTATATGCATAACATTGGGAGAGGGTGCTTGTCCTCTAAACGAAAACAAGAGCATCCCAAAAATCATGTGTGATTCTAGCCTTAGGCTTACACTAAATATCTCCCTCTGAATTAAAATAGATCCTATTAGTGCATTGTCTGTGCAAAAATATGCCAGACCCAGTATCCCAAGCTGGGTTTGTGCAGAGACATCATTACTATGGTACATACACTTTCTATTTTAAATACAGCTTGAATGGAAAAGCACATTTTTAAACTTAGAGCCAGCGTACTTTCCTTCAAACTATTTAGGGGAGCATTAGTGGGAGAGAAATCATGGTCCCACCATTGATGTCAGTGGATTAATATTATACCCCTCCAATAGTAGGCTTAAGCTGGGCATAGAATTTTCGAATCCGTGACGTTTTTTTTGGCAGATTGACCGCATGTGATGACGTCATCACGCACGGTCAGTCGTTCTGAAAATCGGCAGGGCACCCTTTATGTGTTGACATTTACTTTTGATGGGGATCCATCCACAGTAATGATATCGACCTAAAAAATACGGACATGTCTGCAATTTGGCCGATCGATTTATGGGTCAATTTATGGCCCAATTTAAGATGGGAGTGTTAGATTTGTGGTCAATGTGCGGCAAAATTGGCCGCAAATCTAACCATCTATGCCCAGCTTTAGCATTTGTTATTTATCATGATAAAATCCAGCTTCCAAATAAAAAGCAAAGGACCCGTGTCTTCCGTTATCATTTGTGGCAGAGTATTTGGAAAGTCTTCTTCTTGTCAGTAATGAAAAGGTAAAATTTTTGTGGTTACTGAGAAAGAAACAAATAATTATCTTCAGACCCAGTGCTCCTACACTAGAGAGTGAGAAATTAGGGCACAGATGTGATGGAATGGAGAAGAGAAGCATGGTGGGAGTATTCTCCCTCTAAAGGGACCATACAGTGTTTGAAGTATCCTCACCTGACAGACAAGGAGCATATGTGTAAGCTGACTGGTGATATCTGGGGAGGTTAAGTGGATGAAGAAAGACAGCAAACAGATGGTGGGGCAGGTAAGTCACAGTCTCAACTGAACGACAGGACAGAATAATGCAACATGATTGGTGCACATCATAACTAATTTAAGGTGGGTGCAACATATCACACTACCTAATGCTGAGAACAAGGGGATTCAAATGAATCCAGGATCATTGATGAAATTGAGAAAAGCGTTAAAGTGTTGAAGAAAACAATTATGAATGCCAAAGTAGCAAGCTTCAATTAAATGAACAATGATATTTAAAAAAAATTCAACATTCCACAATTAATTTTCCAAAACTGTTGTTTCTATTAATATGTTTTTTTTTATCATGGCAAATATTATTTTTTTCAAATTATAAAATATCCTTCAGTGATAAAGCCTGAGGAATAGAGAAGTTAAAATGTTTAGATTACATTTGCAATCTTCAGGGCTGATTCATATCAGAAACACATTTGATATCATAGGTATTACCACAGCACAGTACAGTGCAAGTAGCTGAGATGCAGTGCCATTCATTTTGAATGGCACCTCAATCAAGCGGTTATGCACAACAAGCGTGGAGTAGTTCCTAAACTTTCCCTGCAAGACCCCACTTTTTTTGTTAGGAACATTATCAAGTCCCTCATTCAAACTACACAGTTTTAGAGTGAGGGCTTTATGAAATACAATTCATACAACTTTATTTTGTTATTACACCATCATGCAGACACATGTATCATATATACACATACACACCAATCATACAGGAACATTCATCATTTACATCAGTGGTGGACAACTGAGTTGATATGGAGGGCCACACATAACATTTTTAACCTATACTGATTTGTATAAGTATTTTTAATGAAAAATTACAGCAGACATAGCTAGAAGACATTATTTTCAATGTTTTAAATGATACTTCAAGCATTAGGGAAGACTATAGTATGGTAATGCCCATTTTGTGCCATATACCATAGATTTTGTTTTTTTGTTAACCTTTGCTTCAAAGGGTATGTGCCGCAATATATATAATACAATCATCCCCTGTTCATTGGTGGAAAAGTAGGAGCATAGGCACTCACCAGTCTGCTGATCCCCCGCCAACACGCTAAGAGGAGAAGCGAGGGACTTACTCAGGCACCCTCTGGGTCTCTGATTGGTTTCACGTAAGTGTATCGCCTCTCCTCCTCTTCCCACTCTTAGAAATTCCTGGAGAGGACCTGTCAGCGGGGGAGTGGTGGACAGGTGAGTTCCTATGCAATAACAGGTTTCGGGGGCCGCAAGTGGAGGACAGGGCCGCAGGTTGGGCACCTGGGATTTACATAGAGATACACAGTACACTCATGCAGAGACACACACATTACATGCACTTGGCTTCCTGCTTGTCCCTCCATCAGCTCCCTAGCTGTGACCCGCCCTGGAATACCTACGCGCACCATAGATTGGTTGACTGCTGTAAGGGATGCTGGCAGAGAAAAGGTGCGTGCATAGTTTTGGACACTGGCTTGCCTTTGCAGAAGCCTTTCCAAGACCTCTTTGTAAAAACTCCAGATTTCCAACAGATCTTGAAATTATCATTCAATACCTCAATAATTGCAAAAATCGGTCTGTGTATGACTACCTTTTGAGGAACTGCAATTATGTGTCATATCTCCCACCCCCTCATGGACAGCCTAGTACATTTAAAGGTTATCTCAGAGTCCTGATTAAAGTGAAGAGTTTAGATCTACATCCTATGCTTTTACAGCAGCAACATCACTGACTGGTATGTAAAGCAAAGATCTGAAAGTCTATTTTACAGGTCACTGGACACACCACCTTACACCGTTGTTCGCCAATGCTTTGGCTGGCTAGCACCTAATTTTTATTTTCATGCCAGATAAGCATGTGCAAGATCACTCTAACAATGGTTGCCCGGTATGTCCAAACTTCATTGAGATAATTACCATATTTTTCAGACCATAAGACACACTTTTTCCCCCCAAAATTGTGCCTGCGTCTTATGGTCCGAATGTGGACCACCCGCGACTATCCGGCCACCGGTGATCGCAACTTCGCTCCCCGACAGCTCTCCTGCCAGATAGGAGAAGAGATCAGCTGGCAGATAGGAAAGGAGATCAGCTGTGTGATCTCCATCTGCTGGGAGACCTGTGGGGAGCTGAACTGTGTTGGCTATATTTGCAGAGCCCCGCAGATATAGCCAATGAGGTGTGTGGGGAAAGCTGCGCTCGCAGGCAGCTTCCTCACACAGCCGCAGCAGAGAAGGGACAGAGAGACCAGAGTGCAGATTCCCCCGTGGGGAGGGGTAAAGTGTGCTCTCTTGTGACACAATTTTAGTGGCTGAATCTACTGTATTCGATTTTTTCACATTCATTTAAACAAATGAAATATTTTTTTTCTGATTTCCTGCTCTAAAAACTTGGTGCGTCTTATAGTTTGAAAAATACGGTAACCATGGAATCACTTACAGGTATGTTATATTTATAATAATCAATCAACATTGAATGCATCATACACAGTGTTTTCATCAACCTTAACCTCCCTAGCGGTTTGCCCGATTGATTGCTGATCAAACTGTGCCCGTGCCGGGATCGGGAAAAACCGCCGTCTCTCTGTGTGCCGGCGCCTCTGTAGAAGAGCCGCCGACACTTGGAGCCCTTCCGGCCCCGTGTCTTCGGCTTCATCTGTGACGCCGAAGGGGACGGGCGGCGCCATAGACCTCCATGTTAATGGAGGGGCGCCGCTCTCCTCTCCACACGCCGTCAGAGGTGTGTAGAGGGCTGGGCGGAGAGCTGGCAAGCACGGCGGAGTACAGTGTACTCCGCCGTGTAACAGTCATGTAACAGTCATTATCCCTATTCACCGATATACTAATAAATCCACTTAAAGTTATTACTCGAAAATGTTAAACTTGACTTAGAAGTTAACCTCTCTAGCGATCACCGCGAGGGTAGCTTGGCTTAAGTTTGTTTTACCTAACAAACTGTTCCCAAGCTACAATTGTCTGTGCTTGTGTTTACGAGGCATCATGGACGTATTTGCGTGATGCGTCCATGACGGAATAAACACAGATTTTCATGGTGGTGTATATAGTACGCTCTGTATAACATGTGGCAAAATGTAGTGGCTGGTCTATAGGCATCCCATCTATTGCACATGGACTGTAACCACAATGTGCGCACGTCTCTTTGCAAAAGGTAGGATCCTCAGATGCGATTTTGGCAGAGTGAATTGGAGCCGTGGCTACTCATTATATCATCCAAAACAATTCCTTTGGTTTTATACTCATAAAAACCTAATTTATTGTCATATCATTGTCATTTCCCCAAAGCACTCTCACACTGTACACTACATGGCAAGGAGCACACTGAGCGCAAATATTGGACACTGAGCGCAAATTATTCACTTTGAGTGCAAATGGGGTACACAGAGGGCAAATGCCTGCACACTGTGACCAAATTCTTCATGTGGCGTATAAATGCAGTACACTGCATGCTAATTTCCCACACTGAGTGCAAATTCTGCACACTGAGAGCAAATGCTGCACACTGAGAAGAAGCCAAAGTGCGAAACACGTCAAGAAGTGGTAAGCATTAATCATGTTGATCATTTAATCATGTGATTGATTTGGTTAACATTTAATAAACTTGTCCAAAGATATATTTATTGATTGTGATTTTGCCTTTAAAATCCCATGTCCCTTTGGACATTGGAGATACTTAATAGATTCTTTCTATCTGCCCCCTATTTGTACTGATGACTGGACGGAGAGCAGACCCATCGAGCCCAGACTAACTGACTAAGGACTGGACAAGCTTAACAGCTACCAAACAGCAGACTGCACAGGACAAATACAAGGACCTTACTAATAGAACAAATTGACATCTTGGTTGTGATACAACAACATAAGAAGTGATATGCCCCCTGTGCCCCTGACTGCCGGTCGCTTGGCGCAACCCAACGGGAAGTGTGGAACCCAGTACAGAGGGATATATTGGAATTTACTTTGATTACCTATTTACTAACCTTATAACATCATCTATAAAGACCTGAGAAAATTGTGACATACATATATTTCTGATACCTCCTGACGAAGCTACCCAGCGAAACATGTCGAGGACAAAGACATATATGATATTGGTGATGTAACTAAATGCAATGTGATGCTATGTTATTTTATATACTTTTTTCAAAAAAACTGTACACTGTGAATAATATCACATTAATAAAATACGTTTGACTATACTTTAAGTCTGATACTGCCTTTAAAGTCCCCAAGTCCCCCATCCGGATTTAAACGGAGAGGGAAAACATTATCTCTTTTCTCTTTACATATCTAGTCGGGATGTGGCAAATCAGCACCTAAAGTCCAATCAGTTCCCTCTTTATCTTATTACAATCCCCTTTTTTTTTTGTATGCATGATTATTGGGCCAATTATGCATTAGACAGACCTGGGTGGGATTACCTATTTGGGATTACAATGTCAGCTAGTCGAAATTACAAGAAAATATTTCTACCATCTTTATAGAGGAAAACCATGCTATATATTAGGAGCTATTAACCTCCCCTCCTGATGGCGCCGACACATCACCATCAACAGCACCTCCTCCAGCCTCCCCCAGAAGAGATTGGTGGGTCCACTGATACAGAAAAATGCCATGGGCTTGCCAGGGATTGGTAAGTATTCATGATCTGGGTAAGTTTGTTCAGGGTAACCACCCAGGAGGATAATGCACAACCTTTTCTCCCCAAACCATAATGGTTTTACAAGTTTTTTTCAAAACAATATGGAGAATGTGGAGTTTAAGTACTATTGCTCATAACAATATGCAGAGCTTTTTTTTCAATATTTTACCATAGGGTAATTAGTCAGTAAAACAAACACTTTTGTAGAAAAAGTATTTCAGGGAAATTTTTGTCTTCCATGCCTGTGAATGTAGGAGCTTATCTCACCATTAATTTTAGCACAGGTTGTTCTCTGTTGCCGAAATTGTTGAAGCTTGTGAATATGTATGTAATGCTTACATTTCTAGTGTCAACTTGGTAAGATAACATTTATTTTAATATTTATTTCAGTTTTACATTGAGCTGGCAGGAAATAAAAAAGTTGTAAAACGAATACAAAAAGAGAGCTTTGATATTTTCCTATAATGTAACTCAGCGGTGTCTGAAATCCAGATGTTTCTTGGTTAGAAGCAATTTACTGCATATTCTTCATGGAACACTCAACAGAAAGAAAACATTATCTTTCCATGTAACGCATAACAAAACTTTTTCATTTCAAATAAAAAAAATCAATATCTTATAGTTGGGATGTATTCAGGCATCAAGCTGCCATAGGCGTACTTAAATGGAAGATGCCCCTTTGTAAAAGCTCTGTCACTTGTATAATTGATTATTATACAAAAAACTGCTAGAATGTTGCTTTGAAGGACGCATGTTATCTGCTTTAAAATTTACATTTGCATTCATTGGCAGGAAAAAGAATAATGGAGTCATGCCTGAAATACACTGGATATTTTGACTCCTTAAAATATGCTTTATAAATGCTTCCCATCATTTGCTGATATTAGGCAAGTAATATAAAGAAAACAATAAGAAAATAAAGTGACAATAAATCTATTTTATTGACTGAAGCTTGGCACTTCACCCTATGTTTGCATAGACCAGTGGTCTGTGGGGGGCATGAAGTATCCCAGGGGGACACGGGCCCTCATTCTTAACCTGCATTTGAATAGGGAGGGGGGGCTCGATAATGTTCCTAAATAGAAAAGGGGGGCCCCGCAAGGAAGGTTTGGGAACCACTGGCATAGACACTTGCCTCATAGTGATGAGTAGCATAGGAAATATTCGCAAAATATTTAACATTTTTCGCCTAATATTTGCAATAAATAAGTCAATTTGAGAAATCATGATCTCCAGTCTATTTCCTTCGTTGTGAAAATCGGCACTTATGCATGTGCATATTGCGAACGCATTGCACAATAGTTATGTACTGATGTATAAAAATCCCAAATATTTGGGATTACCAAGGTATAGCACTTTATTGGAGATATATTGCTGATGTTCGCTATAAACATTTGCAAATTAAAATATTTGTGATCAACACTGTTGCCTCATAGTTCTATTAGGAACTACTGCTGCTTGAAGGTCCTCATTCATCTCGGTCATGGTATTGCTCAGTTATGGGCGGTTGTCAAAGGCCTGGTAAATGCCATCTGGTGAACAAGACATAAGCTGGGAAATTTTCAGCCTTTTGCCTGATTATTATTCAAATGCCCCCCAGCACCTGCTCAAGAGTGCCCAGTTGCTTGCACCCGTGTAAATAGAGCCCTAAGCCCCCCATACACCTTTAGATCACTCCCTGATAGAATACATAATGATTAGAAGGTTTAGAAAGGTCCTCTACAGTGGATATAAAAATTAAACATACTCCTATTAAGATTTTGTGCAAAAAAAAATTTTGCGATCACAAACAATAGCAACAATATAAACAAGGTGGTGTACATTTATTAAACCACTGAATACCGATTGGTAATTTTCAATCTCTATGCCCCCTGCACTATAGAGCTTTGCTGGGACAATTGGCTTAACATCCAGATGAACCCAATTAGGCTCCATTGTGTGCTGGAATCCACTGGTGTCCGCTCAAGCCTCTGTTGCGTTCCCATAGACGTAGCTTGCTGCGCCGTTTTTAACATGACGGAGGCTCGGACCAGCGGATCCTGTGGCTCTGACTGGCTGTGGAGACACCCCTGTCAAAGCCCCATTTTCGTCAATGGGCGGCAGGGGTTTTAACGGACAGTGGAGCCCTTGCCTAAATTCTTAACGATTCCTGATCCCTGAATTCCTAAATTGTGGCCGTGGTGCAGGTGGGGATTCCTAAAAATGGCGGTGGTGCAGGTGGGGATACTTTACAAGATAACATACAGCTTTTTTCTGGATTTTAGATGTAGCTTAGTACAGAAGAGCTGGCCTTAATTGTTATCTGTTTTAGAACTTCTTCTTAAACTGTTGTGAATTTTGAAAACTTTCCAGAACATTATTTCCATAATGTTAATGAATATAAATGATCCCATGTGCACACCAGAACTCAAGCCATCCAGCTTACATAACTCATAATAATTATGAGTTTTCCATACAGAGCAGTATGAATGAAAGCCATAATAATGCATTTTACTCTTCATCAATGTGCAAACTTGACTGGTTCCAGAGAATGTTCAGAGGAAACCCATATTGCCATATTTTTGGGGTACAGGTAGTCTAGTTTAGCAGTGGCAACACTTTACATCTGCCCTAAAAAATAAATATACTTTAGAAAACAACATAAAGGACATTATTCATTAAACCACATCTACCAGGTTTTCAGACTATGAAAAAGCATATTTTTTATTGGTTACATACTATTTTCATGTCTCACATTTCACTTATGATTTCTAATATTGAGGGAGAAGAGTTTCAGGCATTATCTGTATATGCAACAAGCAGAAGTCAATGGGTTAACTGGCAGGAGATAGATTTATAGTTTTACCTCCAAGCATGTCATTTAATAAGTAATCTTTTATCACAGGGCACTATTAAATCATCAAATGGAAAATGACATTGTAGGCAAGATATAGCAACAGAACATGCTTTTAACGGGCCTGAAATCTTTATAAAGGGACATTAGGAGACATCAAATTACCTTATCCCAATCATAAACTCCAGAGCGCCAAGACATTAAAGAGCTTTAATTAATGGTGTTCACTGTCTGATATTCAGTCTCCTTATCAAAAAATGACTCCTCTGACAGTAACATTGGCAAAGCAGTGAATTAAATATGTAATATTATTAATCAGCTAATGAGCATCGGCATATCAAAGGGGTATAAAACTACAAGATTCATCTTCTGTGCTAAAAGAGATCATTATTGGTCACACATTGCATCAAATAGTGATAATACAAGCCCACAATTACGAGGATGGATAGACAGTTTGTTACAGACAGTTCATTACTATCATATGCTTGAGTAGGAACATACACATTATTCTATCACAATTGGCAGTTGAAAGGTTCCAACTCATAGTGTCCTACTATAGTTCACATGTGACTGCTTTAAAAACAGGAGGAAGAAGTTGTTGAAATAAGAATGTCAGAAAAGGAGGAATGGAGGATAAACCAGGAACTTTCCATCCCTAGTAATCCCCAGGCCTTGTCCGTAGGTGGAATGAAAAAAGAGAGTAAACCTTTGTCATGTGTAACTCACATTAATCTTGGTCCTTAGCAATAGACAATACTACTTTTCATTCACCCCAGAGACACAACGATCTTGTCTACTTTAAGAACCAATTCCAGTAGAGGAAACCCATGTTTCCCTCCTTTTAACTAACCTGCACACTTCTTTTTCCACTAGCAGCAAGGAAACACAAACCAGGAATAGGGAAACCACCAAGAGAAGACTTTGTCTGAGAGAAAGGCTACTCTTGGGAAGCAGTGGGGAGGCCTAACCACAATTAGAACCTAAATGAAGTGGATAGTCACAATGTTCAATGAGTATAGTGGCTCCAGATTGGATTCCTTTAACCTCAGCAAAATCCCAAGTGATGGCTGTACATGAAAGATGAAAACATGATTGTAGAAAATGCACTAAAAGTGCTTGCTTGCCTCCTAGAAAGGTTTTTCAACACAGCTATGAAGTGGGTGAGGACAGACAGAGGCATCTGCCTATCCACAGCCAATATAAAGCACCTAACATTTCTCAAAATTAAGATTAAAGGGAATGTTTTAACAACAAATGAAAAAAATGTATACATAGACTCCATTGTGAATTCTGCTATTTCATTAACGTATATTGTAATTTGTGAAGTCTAAAATGAAAATGTAATATGTTAAAAAAATATTTCAACTCCATTCAAACAATATACTGCATTAATGTTTTTGTGTGTGTATGCAATAGGATATTGTACATTAAAGTGTGCTATGCCAACTGAATTCTTTTTTAAATGGACTGGTTTTGCACTCTATTGGATAGACATATGGACATTGCTTTTTGTTGTGATGGCTACACAATATATGGCTGTATGTTGTGGTGTGAAATCATAGTCGAATTGCCCAATACTGTTGTTTTACTATGGAGTGTGAAGTTATCATATCATTACAACACACATCTAAATGGATCAAAAGCTGACATTCACACGTCCAGGCACTTGGCAAAACCTATAAGCGAACATCCAAAAAGATGTCAGGCTGCAGTGCTTTTCAATGGGAAGGAACCCCTTAATGTTGTATGCAGTCACACGGTCATCTCATGAAGCAATGAGTGTTATCAGGCTTCTAAAGTACTTAAACCTCCTGCACGGTCATCTAGAGTTAAGTCAAAATGAGTCGGTGGAGTCACTCTGTGCCAATGTCTCTGTGCCATGATGATTCTTATGAGTCCACTTCTCCAGCGCCATCGATGATGCTGAAGAAACAGTGTTGGCATTTGCCATGTTAAGGAAGTAATGTCGCTTTTCCTTCTCACATCCCCGGCATCATCCATGATGCCTGGGATGTGAAGGGGGGGGGGGGGG
>CM070043.1:10500821-10524237 GCA_036250615.1 Ptychadena robeensis
ATAAGGTACTGCCTGAAAAATCCCTTAATCCCCTGTCGCCAAGATAGGGGAAACCTACTAGGTTGTCCTTGGCAAGCCAGGAGATTTGGCATTTTCGAAGGACATTTTGTTGAGTTGAGTGATATTTAACCCCTGTGATGATGTTTTCTGTTTGCACTACATGCTTTTAATAAATACGGGCAGGAGCCCTCAGAAAGACCTTGCTGTGATTTGCCTTACTGGCAGCCCCATTTGAAGCTGAACCACCACACGAGCAATGATAATAAAGTGCTTGGTTCGGTAAGAAATGTATTCCTGCTAATCAAATGATTAACTTGAGGAAAAAGGAATATTAGATATCTGAACAGCCATGTCATTAGAAAAAATGAAAATTCTAATATAACCTTCCATCATAATACTGTGCACTCTTGTTGAGGGGTCAGTGCGATGTCTATGTATTTCCCATTCACTTACTTAAGTCTTCACAATGACCCCAGGTATCAATATTGTTTATACATTACATTTTAATACAGTCATAACAGCTAGCCTCTGGCTCTTCCAGAATCATCATATATTTTCCAGTAAATCAATACATAACATGGAAGATGCTTGGTGTAAATTGTATAAATTGTTTTGTCTCTGTCCTTTCGTATAATAGTTCCCTTATGTCAGACCTACTGTCCACAATTCTCATTAATTTCATTAATCTGTCGATAACAGGCCTAATTAGGTCAGTGGCTTTTTGATACTCAATTAGGCCTAATTATTATTAACTGCATGAGGCCAAATCCTTTCATATAACTAATTGATCCCATTTGTCTGTGGATTTTGAAGATTGCCTTGGTCTCTCTGATTAATAAATGGTTCTTCATGAACAGCCTTTAAACAGTAACAGACCACTCCAACTTTCAGCACTTTTCTCTTTAGTAATATAATGTAATTCGTGTTTTACACCTGACAGGTAATATATTTTACTTTTAAGTCTTTGATGGGTTTAATGCGGTTTCTGGTTTTCGCTACTTGTGCCTTCATTTTCATCATCTGTGTACCAACCCTTGGCTATTACAACCTGACTACTCTTCATCTTGCTCCATTGTGACTTGACACAATCGACTTTTGACCTACGCTCGTTATTGACTACACTCATGGTTGCTGCCTGTTGCTGCCACTGTTGATCCTGCTATTACTTGAGTCGCTGATTCAGCTACTGGACTCCGAGCCTGACCACAGATCATTACACCTTTTGTCTGTTTGACCCTTGGCTTGTTTTTTGGATTACCCAATAGTCTGTTAAAGGGATATCTGCTTTTGGTAGTGGTTGTGTGCCCAGGCACATAACATAGTTAAGTACCGTAAAATTCATCAGCGACAGCGGGAAGAGTTAGTTAGGGCCACAGAAGGTCTAGATCTACAAGATGTCAAGCATAGAATCATACAGTAGGTTCTCATAATCAACATATTGAAAAAGATTAGTATTAGGAGGCGGGGTTGGGCTGTAGACCGTGGGACCACTCTGGGGGAGGATCTCATTGCATTTTCTTTCTTGTGAGTATATATGTATTTTTGATGTGGTGTATATTACAGCCATTGATATATTTCTATGTTTATATATAACGTTTGGTAAATGCATATACTTCATTCCATATGGTATCTTAGAGTTATTTTGTGATTATCTTTTCAAGATTTTATACTTACCTCTGGGCCCGCTCCTGAAGAAGCCCCATTGATTGGGGGCGAAACACGTCGAGAGAAGCCTGGATTCGTTCCATTTTCTAGGGGACTCCCCGGAAACCATCCAATGATATAGACTTGGCCTATTTGGGTTGATGGACCCGGGGCTCCCATCTCTCTGGATACCCTTTGAAGCTATTGTACAATAAGGGTCCAGGGAGTATATATTGGTCATTGCTAGACATCAGTAATGTATGTACAGTGTAAATATGTCGATATAATTGTCTTTGCACACCAGTTTTTTTAGATCGTTTTATATGTGTATAGTAGGTCAGCACAATAAAGACCTGTTTTAGTCTAATTTATGTGTTAAGTAATTAATTGGTAATTCTGCATGTGCCTTAAAAGCCCCACATTGCCCCATAACATGGTTCATTGTATGTACTGATATTATAATATCGGGGTGTGGCATTCCCTTACATGGGTATGGATATTTATACCTCATGGGGCCATCAAGTTGCTAGTATTTTCTACTAGATTAGTATTAGACTGTAGTAAAAGGCCAGAGTGAAAATAAGCCAAACTTGCATTTCCACAAATTTCCTTATTTGAACTGTATTTATAAGGGTATCTGGCACATTTATTACCTGTGCTGTGTACCTAGTATATGAATTAGTGTCCAGCTTCTAAATTCTGATGCTTAATTTATCTCCAACACCCCATGTGCAGAGGAATTCTTTAATCATACTCACTCAATCAATAATTATGGCTCAAGTTCACAGTAAGGAAAATGTGAAAGATACACAGTGCTCTGGGCATTTAAAGAGCAGTGTTTAAATTATTCGGAGAAGGATCATCACTGAAATTAACAAGGAGCAGTCCCATAGGTTTTTAGATTGTTTGAAGGTTTTGACAGTATATGTATCTTTAATAGCAATATCCTGAATGTACTATAAAATCTTTAATTTTCTCAATGCTGTTGATGCCTTTATCTTGAGGTCTTAAAGCTATGTACAGGTACCAATTTTTTGTTGTTGGGAACTGTCACTGATCCTCGTAGTTCCTGTTCTGTTCCTTTGCCTCAGAGGACTATAGTGTTCAACAGAAGAGCTCACTCTGTTGGATTCTAGCCTCTTCTTCCAGCCCTATTTAAGCAAGCAAGAAGGTCTTCTATGATTTCGTGCTTAGGTTCCTGCACATGTTATACTTACTCTCTGATTCCCCAGCTTCTGCCCCTCTGCTGGTTCTACAAACTGTCTTTGACTTATCCCTTGGCACTTCGACCCAGTAATGGTCAGCTGCTAACTGCATGGGTGTGTAGAGGAGCGTTGAAGGGGCTGACTGCTTGGTGCCTGTCTGGGCGGGGACCCTAGGGAATACGTGACCTAGGTCACCAGGTGCTGCGAGGTCTCTTACCCTTTGGTGCGCGTTTCTCCTCTTCTTCCTAGTGGGCAGCCATCTTGGGCCTGCTATGGGAAGGAACACTAGTGTGGCTTACCGTAGGGAGACAGGCACCCAGGTGCAGACAGGTAGTCAGCGCGCTCTGCTTCACACAGTTCCGTTTGTGAAAAGTATATTCACAACACAGTTCTTACAATCGCCTTGTGTATGGCTACCTTTTCCAACAGATGTCAGATATTCAACTGAGACCATCATGATTATTATCTAGGATCTTCCAATGTAGTAAAGACCAAATATGTTTGGAAATGCAGAGTCTGAGATTGTCCCCTCTATTTGTAAAGCAAGGAACACACAGCTCCATTTAAGCATACAATCAATGTAAGATTAGATGAAGAACCTAAATTTTGGTATTTTATCAATTGTTTTGTGTGCGCTATAGTGTCATACAATCGTAGTACAATATTGATGTAGAAAACATCGATTATTGACTAAAATCGTCGATGCCATTGATGCCCTACAAACAGTAAACTATCACTTCATCGAATACAATTGTACAATGAAAATGAAAAATTAGTACAATCATGGTACAATTAGACGATAATTTTCCAACTAGTCCGATCACTTTTCAATCCATGTAAAGCTCTTCATCGAACTAAAATCGTCGATTGTGCCATGTGTCCGCGCTATGATTTTGGTACAATTGATGTAAATTTTCATTGATTTACATCGATTGTACGCTTAAATCGAGCCGTGTGTTCCTAGCTTTAGGATAATTGGGTTGAGTGTCAGGGGTACATATTGGGGTAATTTAGAATTATTGATTAAAACATAAAAAAACTAAAAAAGTGGATGGAAATCCACATAAAATGGAAAGAGCTGTGATTTTTCAGGTTGCTTTTTTTTTTCCATTTTGCAATGTATTTATATCCTATATGATTTAAGGGCATGTGCACACACACTTTTATCTTCGTATCTTGGAAGGAATTGACAAGTCTATGGGATTGAAAACTGATTGAGTACAAAATGATATGTGTATGGCTGGCTTTAGAGACTTGTCCTAGGAACATGTGTACCAATTGAAGGATTTTCTCTTAAGCCTTGCCTTGGTAGCACGACTCACATTCAAAGACACATAGAAAGGGCAAAGATAGGAACACACAGAATGACTGCAGAATGGAAGAGAATGTATACTGTAGGATCAACCAATGACCGTAGGCATATAACTTTTCTTCTAATTTCTATACCAGTTACTAGTATACTCTGGTACAGGTCAGGGACAGCATGGCAGCACAAAAACACTACTTGCATGTCTGTAGCCTGCTGGGTACAGTCAGGTCCATAAATATTGCCACATCGATACAATTCTAACATTGTTGGCTCTATACACCACCACGATGGTTTTGGAATGAACCAAACACAATGTGCTTTACCTGCCGACTGACAGTATGCATATGTGCCTCCTACTTGTTAAGGGACCAAAAGTAATGGGACAGAATATTAATCATAAATCAAACTTTCCCTTTTCAATACTTGGTTGCAAATCCTTTGCAGTTTATTACAGCCTGAAGTCTGGAACGCCGAGACATCACCGGACGTTGGGTTTCATCCCTGGTGAAACTTCCAGGCCTCTTCCAGGCCTCTACTGCAACTATCAACTACAATGTTATTCAAGAGTTCTCAAATGTTTCTTGTCATCAGCAGCGTCAGGTGTTTGATGAATTTTCATAATTAGCTCCCCTTATAACCAGACTGTACAACCAACTTTTGTTTTACCAAAATGTATATAATATGAGGATTTTCTAAACAATCCAATTAATTTGTATCCAATCATAAAGGCCCTTACACTACATACTTGTGTGTAGATCTCAAGAAAAAATTAAATTACATTAAATGATGTGGGGTGAGCATCCATTACTGGTTGTGTAGTGACCAGTAAATGGCATAAATTATAAATTTTATTGCATTATTAAAAATGCTTATATATTTATAGGTCTTTTCCTAAGCTAGGGTAGTGACAGGGCCTCTTCAATAATTGTGTATATGTTTTACTGTATATATGTCATGCCCTGTACACTATTCCTATGCTATTCATTGTATATATGTTTATTTGGTACCTGTCCCCTTAAGGGTTGTGCACCTGCTGTTTACTTCAAGAATGAGTATGTGTCTAGACGGCTTATCCTTTTTCCACTTTCCACACCTCACAATGTATCAATCCTATTCTGCCCTACTACTGGCCTTAAGCCAACCCCTTTTGGAGCCTATAAATGCTAGCTCCTGAGAACATTCTGGGCTCTTCTGATAACCACTGACCTGATACAAGGTAGATCCTCCAAACATGTCCCTGGGCGCAGGATTCCCAGGGGAATTATCCACTGAAGAAGTGTGACTTCCTGGCAACGACTGCCTATCTTCTCCCCTGGTGTGAGAGCCTTCAGCCATCTAAGGTACCCCAACCACAAGTAGGAGCAATTTGGAACTGTAGATTCCCAAGATTGATGCCCCATCCCTGCCATTTGGGTGCTGGTTATGTGCATGTAAATATCTGTTCCTGTAGTAAACTTGTAATTACCCCTATTCGTGCCTGGAACTTCCGTTTTTTGGTGTGTGAGCTTTGTGGCAGTGTGCTCAGCAGAAGACATTTTGAAGGCAATGGCAATATGAATTGATTGCGAATATTCACGATAATATGGAACAGTTTGAGGTCAGAACTAGTTCAAACCTCGAAGCACCTTGGGTCACTATGTAAACGACATAGGATCCACAACAAAAGAAGGGGGGACTTTAACGGCAAAATCGTATACAATTATTGTTCAGTAATTCGTCCAATTGAGTTTATACAGTAATTTAATCAGTGGTATAAAACAAGTAATTAAAAAAGGAAAATTTAACATTACAGTTTGTAGTAGTTATTAGAAATTCTCGACGCGTTTTGCGGAATACACTGCTTCATCGGGAGAAAAGTGTTTGATACAACAGTAGTTTTTTGTGAACATAAAGAGAGGACATATTAAAACCAATATTAGGAAAATCCCAGACATGTACCACATTGAGTACATAAGATAGGTATCTGTGAGTACCTGGTTATATTGGTAAATTATATCGTCAAATAATCACCTGTATGGGGATTAATGCCCTTGTGAGTCACATGGATTTTCAAGTATCCAGGACCAAGAGGTGGGTTTGACCAACCGGAGCGGTGCCTGGTGCGGGGAACGAGGTTACGAGGTTTTAATTACTTGTTTTATACCACTGATTAAATTATTGTATAAACTCAATTGGACAATAATTGTATACGATTTTGCCGTTAAAGTCCCCCCTTCTTTTGTTGTGGATCCTATGTCGTTTACATAGTGACCCAAGGTGCTTCGAGGTTTGAACTAGTTCTGACCTCAAACTGTTCCATTTTATCATTGGGATGTGGCAAAAACATTTCACAACATGGTAGCCTAATATTTATCTATTCACGATAATATATTCTAGCATATTCAAAATTGCAAATATCGAATCGAATATAAGTAGAATTATTTGCAAAATACTGCAAATTTATATATTGCCTATGCCACTCATCACTAGTTACAATCGCGATGGGGCTGGGAAAGAAACAAAAAGTAACGCACCCACCCTTCTAAGTTTGTCAGCCAGCAAATAGAAGGGAGGGGGCATTACATTTATCCGATGCCGGAAGTGGCAACATGCAGTGTCATTTTTAGCATTTGAAATGCGGAAGTTACCCTCCTCTCTGGCACTTCTGCATTTCAAATACCGGAAGGGAAACTCTGCAATTCTTACATAAGGGAAAGCTTGAGTTTGCATGAACTTCCAGATGTATAACAAACCCAAAGTGGATTCTTTATGTCAGTTAGAGATTCTATTGAGGAGAACACCAGGTGAAAGCTGTCACTACTCACTCAAATTTGGTGTAAGTTTAATACATTTAACTTGTACATATGCAAATAATAATATTAATTATATACCGGTAGCTTGTAGCTTAGGCTAAAAAAAAACCTCTAAATGCATATTTATTGGTCTTTATATTTTGATACTTCTAAGCAACAAATAAACTTTCACACAGCTTAACTCCTTTGGCAAGGGAGCAAAATAAAAGTCAATCACCAAGTAAGTAACTCAATCTGGATGGGACATCCCAAGCTAAGTTTTAAGTGAGACACGCAAGTTTTAATGAAAAAAAACAAATAATGCTGCTCGATCCCATTCTCTAAAAACTAGACACGAGAAGGAAGATATCCACATGATTTTGGCAGACGCTGCAGTACCAGAACGTTCCCTCCTGCAGCTGCATCCATCAATCATTCCTTAGCAATACATGTGCAGAAAACCTGGAGGCTTAGCAAGGCTTTGATGTTTTTTTTCTGTGCTTTAAAAAGAAAAAAAAAAGGAGAAAACAAGTGGAGTGAACCCAACTCTAAGGCACCATCTCCCACCCTTTGCCCCCCTCGCTGAAAAATGAGCCTGCAACATTACAATATGCAGAGATGAGCAAAAAAAAAAAAGAAAAAAAAAAAAAAAGATCTGGTCTGTCTGGAGATGGAGAGTTGCAACACAGCTGTAGTGCCTGACCTAAAAATTCACACCGACACAGCAAACATGTCATGTGGCTGCGCACAGCGCTCAGAGCTTTGTAGTGGGATCAGTGGAGGGAGTGCATCAAAAAGATTTCCGTTTGAAGGTTTATCGGCCATTGGGACTGAACTAAATGTCAACTTATTTACCATAATGGGAATCAGATCTGCTCCCTAGCAGTTACTCTTTTGAGAGATGGACAAGGCCAGATCTTGTGGTTAGATAGCTACAAGCCATATATCAGCCAAAAAGTAATCTCTGATACTACAAGAGAACAAGGTGGGCTATTTGCTGGAGATATATATATATATATATATATATATATATATATATATATTGTGGGGGATTAGCGGTAGAGCGACAAGGTGCGGTACTCTGGATGGGTCCCCAGCAGGCGAAAGAGGCACAGCAAACAGGTTTGCAGGTGAAAACACGCGGTTGGTTTATTGTGCAAAGTCCTATATACAATATGTACATCCAAGAAGGCATAAAAGTCCAGAATCACAGTAGTCCATAGAAGCAAACACATGGAGATCTTTTCACACAGGTACACACAGCTCCCCCCAGTCACACACAGGACTGGTTCAGGGTGGAGCCACCATACTGAACAGGTGAGTGAGTTTTATAGAGCCAAACCAACTCTAATTAGAAAACAGGACACAGCTGGTCTTACTCTGCCCCAGGACTAGCAACTCCAGCTCCCTCTGCTGGTCAGATAGCAAAGTACTCTGCATATTGGCGGTACCTGGGACACACATATATGCCAGACTGGATACATCCAGAGGATTTGACAGGCTTCCTGTCACAATATATATATATACACACAGCTGTAAATGTCAACAAGAAGGATCCATGAACATGCTATGAAAACTGTATGAAAAGGACTACACTGAATTGGTTTTACAATTATATTTTTTGGGCTATTGGGGCTATGAGGTTGTGACATGAGGCTCTGGTAATGTTATGTGTTTCCAGGTAAAGTGATTGATAGAATAAGCATACCTTTTCAGAGACTTTTAAAATTTTGTAAATTTGCACCTGCAACTTAGAATTAACCTACTGGATGTTAATATCCACATCTAAGTATCGTGGCCCTGACATTTATGTTACCTTTATTATTTTATTTATTTCATGAAATCCATGCTTCCAGATTGGTTAATACACCTTTATTATTTAATCCTCTGACTATCTGAAGTCTTTTTTTTTTTTTTTTACCTTTTAGTACAGTAAATGAACAAACACATTGCAAAATATATGGATAGCAGAAGTTTTGGTATTGGTACACCACATCTCTTTATCAGTTGAGCTAGGTGTTTCTTTAGATTTTCTACCATCAACTGTAAGTGGTATTATTGCAAATTGATGTTCCAATTTGTTGATGTTATCAAAGTGATGAAGTCAACAATGCTCATTTAACAATAAGTAATTCCCAAAGATCTCAAATGCTATATTTTTCTTAATCGCGAAAAAACCAAAACTACCTTGCATTGCATTCACAATATGCGCATGTTTAAGTGCCGATTTGCGCAATTAAGGTAATAATGACTAGAGATCACAAGTTCTAAACCTTACATATTTATTGCGAATATAAGGCGAAACATTTGTGATATTTTATGAATATCGCTTATGCTACTCATCACTATTAACAACCGCCCCTATAAATGCCTGATAAGAGCAGCCACCTGCAAATTCAGCATGAGACATTTGCAATTTTGATGCTTCCACACTATAGAACTGTGATGATGCCAGTTGTTTGCCTGTTGGTTTCCGGGTCTGATAGACCTGTCACATGTGCATTATCTAAATGCTAAAATCCAGTGCATCCACAAGTGTTTCCATGATAGCTGCAAATTGGGCATTAACTTCAGCAAAAAGTATTTGTGCTGGACGGTTTATACTGTAGAATAGGATTCCATGACTGAGCAGTTAAATGCAAACCTTGCATCACCAAGTGCAATGGCAAGCATCATAAGGAATAGTGTAAAGTACCCTCATGCTGGACTCTAGGATAGTGGAAATGTGTTCTATGGAGCGACTAACAATACTTCCCTGTATGGCAGTTTTGAGTATGGCAGGTACCACTAGAACCTTACCTTACTGGCTGCATTATGCCTACTGTAAAGTGTGGTCGAGGAGAGATTTACAGGATTTTTTTTTTTTGTGAAGGTAGGATTACTGTATGCTTTCAGCTTTTTCTGCAGAACAGTTAATATTAAACATAAAACTGTTAATAAAGTCATGGTTAGATGAAAATTGTATCTGAGACACATAGAGCCTTGACCTCTAACCTATCAACAACAAAATTGGAGGGGAGTGCATGGATAAAGAAAAGAGAAGCCATGTCACATAAAAAGACACCAGGGGCAAATTAGTCCTAGGGACAAAGAATGAGGATTCTATTTCCATTAGTTCATGTTCTCACTAGTGCTCTGTCTTTATATGGTTGAATCTTTTAAGCTGCCTTTTAATGTGGTCTCAGCTACTATTTTAGCCAATGCTGGCAATGATGGCATATGTTACAAGTGTTGACTTGAGTTTCTGTGTTCTCCATCCAGGATAGTGCACAGCTGTATTTCATATGATTTCTTGTAATGCTTCTAATTTTGGGTTGACCAGCACAGAACTTTTATACATCATATTGGCATGCTTTATCTAGCTCTGGTAGTTGAATTAGGCTACATTCATGTACATTTATTGTGTATTGTAGGACTGTACAAATACATAAAAAGGGATGTAAGTAAATGTTACCACATAACATAACATTCACACTGGCGACTTCTGGACTGTTGATAGTTGGCAGCAGACCTGAAAGCTCATGCCCACCCCTGTGTTGGGTTTAAAAAATGTACCCATGTAATCCATATTGGACGAACCAGAAAAGCAACCGGGGATGCCTAATGTTGTGTCTTCCCAGCCTTTTTTGGGTGTCTGGGTGCGGGAAATGCTGCACTTCCAGACGCCCGTGTGAATGACCTCTAAAGCTAGCCATACACAGTCGGATTCCATGGCCGATCGGTCACCTATCCAACCGATTCCGGCGATCTCAGCGGGAATCGGAGGTCCGATCGAATGGCCAATTAAGTGTGTCCGATCGCTACATACCACCTTGTCCCACGGATTCCTGCACGATTCCGTGTCCGATCACTTACTCCACAAATGGCAACTCCCCCTGATGTGTGCAGAATCGGATCAGAAAGACCAACATATTGGTTCTCTGTCCGATCCGATTCTGGGCCCCCGAACGATCGGACGTGATCGGACGGACAAGGTGGGCTTCACGCGATTCCGGGACGATCGTTTCGCGTGCACGCGCCCGGAATCGATCGTCCCGGAATCCGATGGGAAACGGACCCGTGTATGGGGGCCTTTAGAGTGAATGGAATGACTGTGACAATCACTTAAAACCACCAAATAGGGGTCCAATAGTGATCTACTGGTCAATGACATTTGGGAGCTAGGCCCCTTTTTTGCTTTACTTTATTAACAAGCATGTATTAACAAGGAACACTGAATCAGCACCTTTATTATTTTTTTGATTGTCCTAAGACTTTATTAACACTATATGACTTAATAATATATTTATATGAAACTATAACCATTACAGATGAAGGCAGCTTTTTTGTGTTGCTCATCTGCATTAACTGAAGGAGAAGTTTTATTACTGGTAGATCCTTTTGACCTAGTCAAAGTCAATATAGTGCACAAGCCAAGCCTTTATTAACGCTATATGACTTAATAATATAATTATATAAAATTATAACCATTATAGATGAAGGGAACTTTTTTGTTGCTCATCTGTATTAACTGAAGGAGGAGTTTTAGTATTGGTAGATCCTTTTGACCTAGTCAAAGTCAATATAGTGCGCAAGCCAACAATTGTGGCAATTGCCTGAGCAGTTTTGCTGCCACTACAGCCTCTATTATAGGCAATACACTAATGTCTACAATTACTCTAAATTGGTCCATCCCAATAAAAACAGAATATTCTAGATTTCAAATGAACAACCAAGGCTTAAATTCAAATTCAAACCCAATAGGGGTAATACTTTCAAATCTCAGATCCACCTAGCGTTCTCTTTCCTTGCATGATCAGTCCATGTCTTTTCTTCTGTGTTTCATAGTATAATTTCCAATGATTCAACTCATTTTAAATTTCAATATACTATATAATTCATAAAAAAATTGTGTTCCAAGACAAGTCAAGCTACAGATAAGTGTAAGTTATTGTTATAATTTTTTTTAGTTCAATAGATTTTTTTTCTTTTGGTTAAATTATATTTTTATTAAAGTTTTGCACAGTAATAACAAATACTTGTTCTACCAAGTGTAATAGATTTTAATTAACATTTTCAAATGGTACCAACGAGCCAGTAATTTAAAGTTAGAAAACAGGACTTGTCTGTTTCCATATGTCATCATCAAAAGTAACCACTAAGTCTCTCGATCAATTCTATAGGTAGGTAAATTACATGTTTTAATAAAATAATGTTCAAAATATATTTTCATAATTGTGATAAAAGGCCCTTTTCCTAATAGCTTGTCCTGCCTTTCCTACATTAAATATGCTGCATTTGCACTTAAGAACATAAACTACCCTATCTGTATTACAATTAAACTGTCTCTTGCATCATAAAAGTCTGCCGGTTGACAACATGAGTGTGTCTTCTATATGTTTTCATTCCCATTGTTCACAGTTTCCCATGCAAAGAAAAATATTGAGCCTGTCTTTAATTATGATTCAAGGTGCACATGTAACAAATTTCTTTATTGTATTGAGCATGTTGCTAGTGGGCTTGTAATCACTGGTATGTGCCCCATGCAGCCCTCATTGGGATGGGCCCACAGTCTTTCTGTGGCTTTTTTTTTTATTGGGCCCTTTCTCTGGTGATTGGTGCATTTTTGGTTGTCTGTTGGTTAAACACATATGTGTTACATATGTGTGATATCCGGTCATTCATTGATGGTATCTAGGCATTACCATGATTTAGATGCTGTAATGCGATGGGGACTCCACCACATCATTTTATTGTAAAAACATGACATTGTAATATATAGACACATCTGTCAATCATATTAAACTTGGTAGGCAGTAGTGAGTGCTTTAAAGGGCTGCTGCCCAAAAAGCGCTCCTTTGATCCTACCTAGGAAGTGACATCATCCTGGTATATACACGGCTAAAGAGACATGCACACACGACAAATCCTTGCCTTTTAGGAGATCACTGCTCCTTATTAATCCTACATCTTACCTCCATAATTGTGACCATTTTTTTTTCACATTTTCTTTTACTATTAAAGGTAAATCAATCAATATTTTTAGTCAATTTGATGGAAATCAATACCTGCATACCTTGTTCAATCGACAGAAACTGGTCAAAATCAGACATAAAATCAATCTAGCATTGATCAGTCATGTTCATAAATTTCTGTGGACTGGACAGGTAACTACGTTTTATTAATGAAAAATACAAGTGGCATGCTGCAATACTGGTGAATCCGCTATACACTATAATCTCTTTCTATTACCCATACAACTCTTTTTACGATTGTGTAAAATGGACGTAGCACCCAGAAGATTAATCACATTGCAGATCATTTACCCACTAATTAGAGCAGCATTTACATTGGCAACACATATTGTGCAGGAGCTTGGGGGACATTTGGAAAACCCTCCCATATTGGGCAGATGCATGAAAAGCAACCATGGCATGCCTGAAGTCACATTTTCCTGTGTGAATGACCCCTTATGATGATGATTATTAATATTATTTCTCTTCACCCACATACTTATTTACCTATTAGCCAGGTATAAATAATAAACACAATCTCCTCAAAGCTTGGGTTAGGGCCAGTCACTGTTTTTCTAAATGCTAATCCAGCTTGAAAATCATGGTTTAATCCTTAAATGATAACTAAATGCATACATTTTGCAAAATGCTATTTTACTGAAGGCAAACACTTCAGATATTAAACTGAAAACAGAGAGGAGAAATTAGGCCACTGCTTGCAAGAGCTTAAATATTATGCATGCTACAGTCCTAATTATTAAGCCACAAATGGAGAAGTGATGGTATAACAACACAAACAGTGTCAGTTCAGCTTAATGTTCTCTACTATTTAATGCTGCTGCTTTAGCCCCTGCATCACTTTATTGAGTGCATTATTCAGAGCACAGAAAATATGCTTCTAGGCAGGAAGATGCTGCTTTAATATGTACATCAATTTAAAGGGACAATAATATGTACAAAGAAAATCCCCTCCGTCCATCTAAGTATCATATACTATTAATATGTGCATTCTTAAGGGGCCAGAAATTATAGTATCAGAATTTACATCTTATGAAATTAAATAACATGTATGTCAAGCTGGTTGTAGGATTGCAAAATAACATAAATCTCATTCATTAATTATTATGTAGAGATGTATATATATTTTATAAGCCGCTTTACAGGAGTATTAAACTCTGATGTAAAATAATATAATATTGTCTACAAATACTTACACTTGCATTGCTCTTATGTATTTCTTTGCACTTATTGCATTTGTTCTAGTTTAATAAAGCATGTGCACCAATCACTTCCTGTTTTGCAGTTGCTTCCTTAGCTATTGGGACCCTATGTAGCCCTGTATATAGCCACCTCTGTCTGCACATCCATGAATCACGCAATGCACACGCACATATGTGTAGCACAGGTGCTCTTGTGACATTTAGTCCTGGGGAACAAATAGACAGGTGATCAACCACGAAGTTTGGAGCAGCACTGGCACATGTACCATAGACAGAGGCAGGAACATGGAAAAGAGGTTGAAAAGTAGTTTTTTTATTTAATTTTAATAAAAATAGTTTGCTTAATATTGCCTGTAGGTTGGAGTTGTTTATTTTTACATGAGGGTTTAATATCCCTTTTAAACTCTTGGGCATTCTGCTCAAATTCACCGCCCACCCTCCTCCTTCAGGGAGCAGAAACAACGACATTGCCTGCATATAATGCAGGTCAATGGTATGCCCCTCCCCTTGCGAGGACGCTGACAAGGAGGGACGCCTTGGGCTCCTCCTGGACAGGTATGTAACCTCAGGTGTTGCTTGGGGGATTGTTTGTAAACAAACTTCCCTTGAGCTACACTTAAGTCACAGGAGGTTAATGGTAACGAAGTTACAAGTCTGGTATAGCTGGAGGCTACCTGGAAACCATGCTCAAGTTCAAAAGTCAAGCTTGGAGAGTCAACTGGTCCAGTAACACACAGCAGCTGATGATAATCAAAATGTTTTTTATTGTTGACAATTTTTTTGAAAATGTTGTTGATTTTGTGAGTTGATTGCAAAGCCCCTGGACATGCAATCATCACGAAAATTGCTGGGGATATGCTGAAGGGTTGTGGGAACATTGGAAAAAGTTTGCTCTAGCAAATGTCGTTTTCCCATAATTTAGACAAAGTCAAAATTTATGCAAATACTAAAGCAATACTTTTTTTGTAGCATACACTGGACCCTTTTCTACATGCAAGTTTGGCGATGATACCATGTTCAGGGACTTTGCAATTAACTTACAAATCATACTAGTTTTGTATATAATTTTATTGGGTTCTATAAGCTAACCCAATAGAGGCACCGCGTTGATATGTATACAGGCACTTCATATGATGATACTGTATGTATACAGGCATGTCATAGCCCAATGCTTTCAATGGGCAGCCTCTCTGTGATATAGAATATCCCTGCATTTGGGGATTTTGATGCAGTGCAGGCCTAGCATTAGAGTGACCACTCACACACACCTTTTAATATCTCTCTACAATTTCTTATGTGGCCATTACCATGCAGTTTTTGCAATAATCCACAAAATACACAGGTTTCCATAGGGAAAACATTCACACTTAATGAAATGTGTCTTAAAACCTCACTGCAAAATGCAAAATGCACTGCAGTATATGTTTATAGTATGCTTGCATGTGGGCTTTAAATGCAAACACAAGTTCTGGTGAAAAATATACAAAACACCATCCAAAATTTTGTTATTTCAGTGTCCATAATGTAAAAGAGCGCGTAGATCTGCCTATGGCCAACAACTATATAGCACAATCGCCTTCATGACTGGATACAGAAAATTGGATTGGTAAAACCCTCAAATGACATAGTTTTGGTAAAACTAAAGTTGATTGTACAATGATTGTACAGTAAGACTATAACAAGGTCACTTCTGTACAGAAATTGCACTTAGAATAAAAGAGAATACATTCTTACAGTATTGATAGATGGGTGGCTATGTAGTAAATGGCTGATGAAGCTGTCTGTATAGAATGTCAAACTCTCAACGGACATCTGGGAACACTCAGTTGTCTGATGGACTAACAGAAACTCAAACTAGAGCTTTGCTGAACACGGCTCTGTGAAATTTACCACATGGCAGAATTAAAAGGTACTTTTTGGAATTTCTGGTTAGATTCAGTATATCATTAGATGTTTGGTTTGGGGGGTTTAGATACACTCTAAAGTACATCTTTAATTTTAGAAATTTTTTTATTAAAATCATCATCATCTCTCAGTAAAAATGCTTCCTTCAGCTTCCAAGAAATTCCAAATTTCTAAAAAAGTGCCACACAAATGGCCTTTCAGAGAAATGCCGAATTGGAACTGGAATTTCTTTTTGCAGATCATAAACATGGTTCTTCCAGCTTAAGCAAGCAAAAAACATAATATAAGGAATATTATTATACAGTACCATGATTTTTACACAAACAATGTCAGTTTAATTTCTAAATGGTTTACTTAGTGTTCCTATTATTTGTCATGATGTGTAACAGAGATCAATGGTTGGTGTAGTGTTGTAATTCACTGCCTTTTATCTGGGTTTATGTTGCTTCTGTCTTTCATTTATACTCCGGTCTTTCTCTTCTATAAGATGATCCAACAACGTGTTCCTCCTATCACAAGATGCACAATGAGGCCGTTTGTCAGGAAACAAAATAACAAATGTTAGGTAAAATTGATCCCTCTTAGGGCTGATTGATGTATGTGAATTGTAGCCTTCAAAGACTCAGGCCTGAGTCAGTTAGAGCTTTTGGGAAGTCTGATCTCTGTTCCACACTAAAGGAATTTTATCAGATTTTTTTTTATCTTAGTATCATGCCTGCATTGTAATGTGTCTACGTGCACATTAGCCACATTACTTTGGAAAGACATCCGAAACACTAATAATTCAATACATCTCCATATTCCAAGATTTCCTATATGTGGTATTGAATTAATAGCTCTATGAATTTACAAACCTCTGTCATCCAATTACTAATGGTTCAATTTTTCTGGCCAACTCATATAAAAAAATACATTAACGTCCTCTTCTAAGAGGGATTTTTGTTAAAATAATTGAGAAATTGGTTGAAAGGGTTTTTGTCTAATTTATAAGAGCAAGTGAAACTGTACTTTCTCTAATGCATTTTATTTGCTTTACAGTGTCACCTTAACCCTGTGCACGAAATACAAAAGTAAAACTCGATAAAGTCGTATTCTACATTTTCCATTTCCTGTTGAATGATATTTAGAGATTTGCTAAGCTACATAAGCTCTATCCGAACAAACTAGAGTTCTAAAGTCTGCAAAAGCAATCCCCCGGGTAGAAAATGTTGTAAACATTTAGTAAAGCATCTGTGATATAGTGCCTAGGCAGGCCGAATGCATTAATCCATATTCCTTCTTTTTACTTCTTATAATAATACTTGAGCTTAATGTTGAATTTACCAACTGTACTCTTTTATATATATATATATATATATATATATATATATATATTAGATACATGAAATGTGGATTTAACTTGTAGTATGTTATCATAGCTGATTTTTTTCTTACCGGGGGGCAGAGTGAAGAAGCAGAAAGATCTTTTTCCCCAACACGCAAATATATGCTTAAACTTAAAGTTGTTCTGTACTGTAAAAAAACAAAACCCATAAACACTTCCATTTATGTAGTGTTCATCCTGGTTAACAGATCCCCAAACATAAAAAAAGACAACCCATATTTTTGCATCATAAGATGCACTTCTTTCTCCTCCTAAATCAGGCAGGGAATATGCCTGTGTGTTATGGTGTGAAGGCACCTTCGTTCTCCCTGTAATAAGCTTAGCCATAGAGGCTGAAGAGCTGTAAGATCGAAGATCTGCTTGTGAACGTTGCCAGCTTTCAAATACACAACTGATTACACAGTGCATAGGAAAAATCCACCCAGTTCTGTGCTTACTGTGCTTACTGTCTGTAAGCTGAGCAGATTGAGCTCAACTCACATACAGTGGTAGAAGCACATGAGAAAGCTGCCAGCAGGCGGCTCTTCCATCTGCACTGTATGTGAGTTGTTCTCAAGCTAGGAGCTCTGACCAGCAGCATGAAAAAAAAGCCAAAATACTTTTTGGCCATTAAATGCTCCTCTGTATAGGGTGCATCCTATAAAATGGAGCACCTAATGATCCAAAAAATATGGTACTTACATTCCACTCTTCCTCACTCCACGCTGACATACAAACAGCGTCCAATACTCCAAGCTCAGTGATGTCTACCTTCCCAAGTCCTCTTGCTCCTGGATAGTGATGGCCGAACTGCCCGCAAGGCCGACAGTTCGGCCACGAACAAGCATGTTCGCCCTCCTTCTCGCCGGCGGACAGTATGGGTGTTCGACCCGCCCTGTTCGCCGGCGAGAAGGAGCCCTCTATTCTTCCTCCGGTGGGATCATTAGCAGCGAGATCCCGCCGCAGGAAGAATATTTCACTGAAAACCGGGTAGGGAACCTGGTCTTTCAGTGAAATTCCGGCTTGTAAGGCGGGGAATTTGAATGTGTCCGCAAACGGGCGGACGGCGGACTTTTTTAAAAGTCTGCTCCGCCCGTTCGCGGACGGACACGGCCGAAGTTCGTGGCTTTATGTCACTGAAGGGGTGGATTTCGCGGACTTACACCCAGGTACCTTTTTTACCTTCTCTATTTTTCTTCTGGTGTCGATAATAGAAAAAAGAAAAGGTGATAGGATTGCTTTAAAGGGTTTTAAACCTTAAAAACAAAAGCTTTATTGCAGCGTTCACACATTAAATGTGATGTTTACATTATTTTTCTTTTTCTTTGTTTCTGCCTGCTTATCCGACATCTTAACTGGCAAATAACATCGCCATACTTTAGGGATATTTTTTTCAATGGTCTAAAAATAGATACCAAAAATTTGTTTTTTAGGGGCAGGCAAAAGAAAATGCATCATGAAGACTAAATGGTCGCAGAATCCAGTCTGGAACAGAGCACATGGTAAGCATTTTGTAAACGAAAATATATGACAACTAAAGTAGTCCGATTAGAGAACTTAAAGGTCATAGTAGAAAGAGTAGAGATGTTTAAGTAAATAGCAGAAACTGTCCAGAGAGCAACCTTAGCCTGGGCAGTCCTTCAAGATGTGTATTACAAATAAGTAATAACACCATCTGCCATAGTAAAAATTAGTAATATGATAATGTCATTATTTTGGAGTTCTTTGCTTCCATGGGGACAGGGATACTGGCAAGGAACACAAGTCAAAACTACTGTACTGTGGTTTACAAAGAAGTTCTTAGTATTTACTTACCTTTACAAATTATGAACATCCTAGATTAAACAGGTCAATGATGCATATAATAAGTAATGCCTATAGTCTTCTGTTATCTTCTTGAGCTTTTCCTTTAAAAAGAAAACTCAGAAATTCTGCTGTGGCACCTCCCATTTATGACATGCCTCTGTGGCTCCCTTCAAAATTCAAAGCTCTACTCCAGATTTTAAATATTTGAATACAAAGCATTATAAGCCTGTGAGAAATAAAAGGAGGTGCTCCAAGGAAAACTGTTGGAAAGGAAAGCTATATTTGTTGCGTTTTCCATATTACATTATGTTTTACCCCTTTCTTTAGAACAGAATCACATGGAAAGTTAAGACAATGAAGATGAACTATGAAAAGGTAAAACCATTCCATGAGAAAAGTACTTGAAGAGGCATGATAAAGTTACCAAGATCTAAATGGAAAGCTGGTTATAAACCAGAGATTCAAAACATCTTTAGAATGCTTACGAAGGAAGGTTAGTGTTAGCTGACAAATTTCCGTAGCTCAAATTACTCTTAGAGAAGCAGTTACTTAACCACAAGCAGCATCTCTCATGTTAGACAAGGTGTAGCCATTAGTCAAACTCATGGGGGTCTAACCACCATTTAAAATTGATCCTGAGGTTCATGTATCTTTAATGGACAAATTAAACAGGATAGAAAGCAAAGCCACTGATACTTTTTCCCACCCCATATGACAAACCTAGCTTCTGTCCATATAGGAGGATAGAGGATATGACCATAGACACTACTATGTCTAAATATCATATGCCTGCTGAGATTTGGAAAGGAACACTTTGTTTAGCACTAAAAGTACTTCATTCCCCAGAGTGATCTATGAGTATCAGTCTTACTGGCAGAGAGGGATCTTTCTCTTCAGGACTTTAAGGAGAAACGGATTCAGTGACTTGAGCAAATAAAACACATGTAACTGTGTGTCTGCCAAACCAAACTGCTGGGGGGGGGGGGGTGCTGGTTAACGGGAGGAATTTCAGGGGCATCTAATCCCACTCTTGGCATGTAGAACCTGCTTGAATGCAAACATACTTCAAAGGGTTCATTATGCAACAGACCCTGAAACCCATAATAAGCAGATTAGCTTTCCTTATCCCCTTGGGAAGTTACTCAAATGCAGGAAACACTCTTTATTAATATGTACGTGAAAGTGTAGCATCCCTATCAAAGGTGACAGTACTTCTTATCCAGATCTTGTAGTGTTCTATAAAGTAAGGCCATCCGTTCATGTTCTTCTATTCATATTTTACAAATATTAAATTTCCAGGATCATCAGACTGAAATATATGCATGCTTATAACATACCAATCAGAGGAGGAAGATTTAAAGCTCATTTGCACTTTTAAACTGTGCCACTGTTCTGCATTCTTTGATAACACTGCAGCAATCTAGCAACAAATTAACTTTAAATTAATAGTAAATTAATGTTTGGGCATCTATTGTTATGGCAACTGAATATTGTATTGCAGCAAGGTTGGGTAACCTAATGAGAACTATGGTATTTCCCACCCTGATCCAGGGCAGCATAAGTGAAAGTGACTGACTGGGTGGGATGTGACCAGGAAGTGCATTGGATGCTAAACAGAAGTATCGGCAGCCATTTTGTTTAAGATCCAACCTACCCTCCCTTTCATTGTTTACAGGAGGATGCATAGCTTATATGTATGACTTATGCTGTTTTACGAATATGTTTTAATCATTGTTTAGTCTTAATGTTAACTTTCTCGTTGGTAGCAATAGTTTGTTCAGGATCTTGTCATTTCCACAGCAGGTCTTTGGCAGTGCCCATGAAGATATTAATGCAAGAAAGACATTTGGCGAGGTGCTAGTAGTAGGGTAGTCACTGTATGTTTTACTTTAAGTTCTTAGGAATGTCAATGACCCAGTTGTTAAATAGGTAGGTAAATATTACATGTTACACGTCATTTCAGTATAGTATATCCACAAACATACTTAAGCCTGGCATACACACGCCGATAAGCGGCCGATTTTTCCATGTCGGATGTTCTCTGGCAGATGCCGGCCGATGCCATTAACTGCAATGAAGGTAATGGCCGGCACACAAAGGGTGCCAGGCCAATTAAAGCAGCCCCAGAATGCAACGTGATGACGTCATCACTTTGGATTCCAGAGCTCATCGGAACTCGTCTGTCTGCACCCGTCTGTGGGTGTATGGCAGGCATTAGTCTGTCTAGAGCCATGGTTTCCAAACTTTATTAGATCTGTGACCCCAGACGTGACTTGTCTAGAGTGTTCCTGATATGTGGAAAAACGTGCAACTAAAGGTGGCCATATACAGTTTGATTTTCCTGCTTGATGAACTTAAAACCAATAGTTTTAAAATATTTGTTTGAAAAATTATCCCCCCCCCCCTCCACATAATCTATTTAAAACCAATCGATTCCTTTCCAAAGACATGTGCTCATGTTCCATAATATGATCAAATAAAAAATTGTTAAAAATACCTAGAAAACATACTTTAACAAATGACTGAAATTTACCAACATGTCCGATCACTGCTCCACCGATTTTATGTTCAATTCTCATCAATTTTGGTTGAGCTATTCAGGAAAAAGGAATTGATTTTAAAACAGAAAAACCAAACTGTGTATGCTTACCTTTAGAGGGAGCTTAAGAACCAGGGAAAACACCTCTAGCTGTCTCAATTGTGAGGTAATATTATTACAACTGAAGGTAATTTATTTATTGTGTTAAGAGACCATAAATTAAGCTACCGATACACAGGTAGATTCCCGGGCATACCGCCAAAGACTGATCATAGCCTGGTGACGTCATCGCCGTACTTATGAAAATCGCAATGTGTGCCACTCAGACGGATTCCCTTAAGATACTATAGCGATTACTAAGTATAGCTATAGTATATACTAAAAGTATAGCATATACTATAAGTATAGCGATCGACCAGAAAAGAACTGTCAAGGCGTATCGCTGTGTGACAGACTTGCAGAGCTCTTCTAGTCGATCACTCCAGGTGGACGCCTCTGTTTTGTGGACAATCAACAGCGAGCTGCAGTTGATCGTTCACAAAATCGCCTATGGATGGACACGTGCATGGGGGCCCTTAGAACTACTGTTTTGTAATGTTATCTGTATCCTCATTGGGGGGATTATTCCTAATTGGCCTGAGAGTAAATCCAAAACCACCAATGCAGTAATATTCTAGAAATAATCCAATGGGGACATTTATTGCAACATTTTAAGATGCAAGATCTCTTGTTGAATCTATTTTAAAATAGGTGAACTCTAACAACAACTAAATAAAAGGTTTATGAAATGTATTTTTTCACTTAACATTATTTTGTAACAGCTGCATCAGCCAATCTCATTGGCGTCTATCAGGTCAGTGAACCCTCTGTGACATTAGCTAAAGTAGCTGTCTAGTTATACATACAAGACCAGAGTGGAATTCACAGCTTGTAACTATCAGATTATAGGTTTAGCTGCATCACAACGCAGAACATTTGTAAGTTCCCTTTCCCTGTGCTTTAATTATACGCTTGCTTCTCCGAGTGCTCAGCTCTATGAACAAATTTATGTTTAGACTATGCTGGATGCATACTTTGTAATTTTGTTGGCAACTTTGGATCTTTCTATCCCCTTATAACTAGTTGAAAGGCATGTCTTGTTGAGTGCCACATGGATGTTCATCTATCAATCACGTTCATTTATCAAAAGGAAACAAGAATTGTTGATTGTCAATATCCTGAATAGCTGATTTTATATATATATATATATATATATATATATATATATATAAATAAAGGTAGGTAATCAAAATATTGTCTGGATTGGTCATTTAGGGCCCATTTACATATTTACATGGGCGATTGATAATCAGCCATTAAACGCCTTTTTATCAGAAAGCAACCTTGTTTAAAGAGCCTTATGAATACAATTGAATTGCACCCCAATGCCTACACAGCAGAACATAACAAACATAACAAAATGAGCAATATGTGTACAGTGGACATTTGTTCTCTTGTCACTGGAAAGGATCACAAATGATCATTGCCATATAAAATCAATCAGTGTAATTGAATAATTGAACAACTACTATAAATATACTGTAAGAAGCTAGAAGTTTTAGATTTGCAGATAGAACATGTAGACCACAAGGATCTGGAAGTGTATTTGGGGGGGGGGGGGG